>MU688031.1:2536-41939 GCA_026770625.1 Nicotiana glauca | reverse complement strand
ATTAAAAACTGGGGTAGAATTTTGAGAAGGACCCTCAAAATTTTGAAGTTGATTTCAGCCATTTACCACAAGCAGCCGTCAGAAGCACCAGCCCAGTATACTAGGGTAGAATTTTGAGGAGGACCCTTAAAATTCCGGAGAAGATGTTGCAATGTCTTGAATCGCGCCGCAGTCGTTGGTTCATCTAAAGAAAATTATTTTTAATTATGTATTTATGTTACATCATGTATGACTATTATCAAAATTGCTTTGTTTAGCGATGTTACCCCAATGAAAACAGCGCCAAGCAGGACGAGCAAAGTCCACGGGAAGACAAACTTACTTTCCCATCTTTTACAGAACTCACGATTTTTCTTTGGATGCAGGCACTCGAGTTGTAAAATCATCAGATATATCTATGCACTCATACTTTTCGGGAATACAACTCTCAGAATTAAAGCATCACCTATTTACAATTGCTATCCGTACACGACATCCCCAACAGCCACAATATAGCAATCGACTATCAGCTATAAAGCTATCAACTAAGAGATTTTACCATTACTTGCCTTTTACATTTCTTGCATTGCATAAGGCTACCTTTCTGCCTTCCGAGGTTAAGCTCTACCTCCATTTGCATTGCATAAGGCTACCTTTCTGCCTTCCGGGGTTAAGATCTACCTCCATCTGCATTTCTTACATTGCATAAGGATACCTTTCTGCCTTCCGAGGTTACGCTCTACCTCCATCTGCATTTCTCTGCATTGCATAAGGCTACCTTTCTGCCTTCCAAGTTTAATCTCTACCTCAATCTGCATTTCTTGCATTGCATAAGGCAACCTTTCTGCCTTTCGGGGTTAAGCTCTACCTCCATCTGCATTTCTCTGCATTGCATAAGGCTACATTTCTGCCTTCCGAGACTAAGCATTGTCTCCATCTGCATTTCTCTACATTGCATAAGGCTACCTTTCTGCCTTTCGAGACTAAGCACTATCTCCATCTATATTTTTCTGTATTACATAAGGCTACCTTTCTGCCTTCCGAGACTAAGCTTTGTCTCCATCCTGCATGGCTGCAATATCGCCACCTTATTTTGCATGGATGACATATCGCCACCTTTATTTAAACCTTGCACTGGCTGAAATATTGCCACTTTATCTTTCTTTCATGGCTAAAATATCGCCACATTTTATTTACATCTTGCATCGGCTGAAAGATCGCCGCCTTTTATTTACATCTTGCATCGGCTGAAAGATCGCCACCTTTTATTTACATCTTGCATCGACTACAAGATCGCCACCTTCTTCATTTCATGGGCTGAAAGATTGCCAAGTTATCCAAAGGTGTCATTGTTCGGAGGCACCATTGCTCGAGAATGCCATGCCATGGCCTAAGGACCCCACTTTCATCTTTTGCATATCATTATTCAAAGGCATCATGGTTCGGAGGCATCATCCTCATAGCCCGAGAACATCATTTCATAGCCTGCGAATCCTTTATCATACGCTTCATGGCCCAGGACGTCATCCTAACCGTCCAAAAACAGCATTCATGGTCCAATGAGAAATTGCATCACATTTAAATTTATGCGCAATGTATGTTGGTATTATTTATTTGCAGGTACACCGGCTATCAACAACCGTCTCAGCAGGAGCGATCCCGCTCCAGTTCCCGTAGCCTACTGGACTTCAACCATCCTTCTCAACCCGAATATCTCATCCGTTATTGTAAAATCCCCATCGGTATATTTCGTTGATGGATCCTGAAATACACATGGCCTGATTCCTGTAAGGCTAGGGATATGTAGGAAGCTCAGGAACCAGAGCTCGATCAAGATTTTCAAATCGTTTTCTTCATTCAAAATTGGCCATTATCTTTACCCGACAACTCTTTCATCCTTCCCGGGTAAAGAAGGGCAGTTGTTGATACCCAATTTTTTCCTATGTATTTTTACACTCAAAATGCTTCCAAAATAGCATGTGTATGCATATATAAGCATGCCCAAGAGTTTTGATATTTTTCCCTAATTTTTAAGATTTTTTAAAAGCGATTTATTGTCTATTTCAAGCAGTACAAAATCCAATAATTGCTCCCAGGATTATCATTTTGGGAATAATTTATTTATATTATCATATTTACACCAAAATATAATTAAGATAATTTTTGCATATTTTTATAAATTTATTTGGCATGTTTTAAAGTTAAATGGCATATAAATGCAATTATAGCCTATTTTACTATTAGAAGCATTTTACAATTATAAAATTATTCCCACTATTTTTAGATTAATTAGTTCAGTGCTTTCAATTTATTTTTAAAATCATTTTCTATTTTTTTATAAAATAGAAAAGGAAAAATTGACTATTTAACACATAGCCATTTCTATTTCAATTGTAGCATCAACTTAACCCCCAATTCCACCCAATTAAACGACCCAATTTTTAATTTTAAACCCAACCCCTTAACCCATTTTTAGACCCGTCTGAATTTTCTTTATCCTGGCCGTTGATCATTTTGATCAACGGACCTGATTTGCCCTTTCCTTTTTTAATCCCCTAACCCCTCTAACCCTAACTCATTTGCACAAAGATGTCGCCTCTAAACTCCCTTCGTCTCCCAAAACCTCTCTATCCCTCTGAAACCCTAACCCTACTCCACCGATCTTCGTCTCATTTCCACCGGAGTCCATGGAAATCTTTGCCATGGATGGCCTGTGCTCCCTCTCCCTCACCATCAACTTGAGTTGCTCGAAGCTTGGAGGCCTGACTTCCATGGTTTTCTTTAGATCCATCTCAGATCTGCAAGATCTATGGCCTCTACGGCCATTTTCCGGCATGTTCAAGGCAATATGAGTCTCTTCGACTCAGGATCCGACTTTCCCCAAGACCTTCTCATTCTAGGGTCTTCTCTGCCATTTTTAAGCTTTCTAAGGTTCTATACTCGTTCATTTCTTTTAGATATGTGGCATGTTTGGTCCTTACTTGACATTTTAAGGGTTTTTCCCCAAATTTTATTTCTCAAAACCGTTCAAATCCGATTTTTAGGGTTTCTGGAAAAAGCTTCTAAATGCTTTCTGACTCTTTTGCTCTCTCCTATGTGTGTTTATGCTCGCTTGTTTATTTCTTATTATGCTCAAGATTGTTCTCTTATTTCTTTCCTTATTTTGCAAGGTTTTTTTTATGTTCTTTGTTCACGTGCTAACTTAGGTCATTGCTTCTCACTCTTTGCTATGTATGTTTAAGTTCGTGCTTTGATTTTGTGTCACTTTACTAAGTTTCGTTGATATTCCTGCTCAACATGTTCTTGCCTACCTTTTGTCTTAAAACTCGTAGTTTCTCTTGCTTTTGTTTGTATATGTCCGCCTTTCTCAATGACTTTGAATGATTTCTCACCCCTGATTCTATTTGAAACCCTAAAGTTTAGGAGTTTTTCTTTGGGTGGATGGCACTAGGGTTTCATTTGGGAGCCCTAGGTTTCCGACTCACTGTGAGCCTGGAAGTGAATTCGGAATGCTACTTGCCTGTGATTCTGATATTTTCATTGTTAAGCTTTTCTTTGTTTGAACTGTATGCTTTATATATGAGGGAAAACTTCCCTTTCAAATATTTCACCCAGGATTGATTTTGAAATCCCTTTAATCATGCTAGTGATTCATCATTGATTTCTTTTAATTGAATCTCTTTCACTCTACTGGCTGTTTATTGTGATCTTTTTGTGTAAAAATCCTAGGCTTGTGATGTTTTCCTTAAATACTTGGTCTTGGGTATCTCTTCTGTGATTATGTACCAACGTTTGAATTATTCTTTCCTTATTTACCTGAGGTTCTTTGTGATTATAATTGGATCCGGGATCCTTTTGACTGATTTTCTAACTGATACCTTATTTTTACTTTATAAAGAACACTACTATTCCATCTTTCCTTAATTACCAACTATGTACTTGACCTTATTTGTGCACTATATGGTTTCCTTACCTTAATCAAGCCTTAGTAAACTGATTTTTTCCTCCTTACTCCATCTTGGTTAGCTGTTTGACCTAGATCCCTTAATTAAAGGAGTCTAGTTGTCTTAATTGATGCTAATTGATTGGTTTCTATGTTTGTGCACTCTTTTCCTGCCCTACCTGTTTTCAAAAACTATATAAGGACCTAGTCCTCCCTCTTTCTATCATCAATCAATTCTCTGAAATTAGAAACACACGAAAATATACCAACTCACACACTGGACTCACTTTTTTCTTGCAATATTGTTTTCTAATCCTGCTTTGCTTGAGATATTTTGGAATTGCTGTTTGCAATTTGGTTCTTTCAAGGCTATTTTTGCTTACTTATTTTGTGAAACTGGTATGCCATTTATTTAAATCTTCTGCCTCATCCCCTATGTGTTTACTTTACAGTTTCAGATTTCTTGTTTACTTTACTGTTTATATGCTGTAATTTGTGCTCCATATCTCCTTTCTTTGTTTCTGTTTCTGTTAAGAATCCTCTACCCCTATTCCCTTCTATGTGCTGAGTTAAGCTTTTGGCCTGACAGTATCCTCATTACTGCCCAGGCCTTGGCTTGATCCATAATGGATCCTAACTCTCAATGCTTGACTAGCAGGCTAGTTAGGGGTGTGCCAGCATCCTAATTGCTAGGCATTACCACTAGCTTGCCCTGTCTCTCCATGATTCCCTTCCCCTTGTGCACTTACACCTATTCCTAGAATCTTAAGTTCTAGCCCTCTCTTTTGAGCCCTGCCTTGAGACCTTGAGCTCCCTCTGAACTTGGACATCTGAGAGCTGGCATTCCCATACTGCACTATATTATTGATTCTAAAACGTGTTTGGGGTGTAAGCACTGCCCTGAGTCCCTTTGAGGCTCTTGGGAACTCTGGCACACCCCAAATATGAGAAAGTCTTTTGGAAATCTGATCCTGGAAGTTGATTTATCTCATATTATTGGACTTTGAGTCGGAATTAGGCTAATTATATGTAGTTGGAATGTTTTGACGTAATTTTTACTTTCTACCTCTTTCTGATTCATTCAAGTCGTAATAATTTGTAATAACTATAGGGTATATAGTAAAAATGGGGGGAGGGTTACTTATTGTATGCACAAGGGTAGATATCATGCTCATTAGGTATTACTTTCTGCAAATTATGTCAAGTTCTGCATTTTCCAATGTTTTTCATATAGAGATCTTGCCTTAGATCATGCATTTTTCATACAAAAACATGTTTTAGATTCTGCATATATTTCATATAGAAAACCTGCCTATTGGACTGCATAATCTCTGCATTTTTTGTATTTAGAAAATCTGCCTATAGGACCTTTTACAATTCTGCATTTCAGCATTTAGAAAGCATGCTTATAGGCCTTTTAGTATTTGTGCATGTATACGCCACTAGGCAAACAACTTTAGGCTTAATAATAACCAATTAATGTAGAGATCATGTCTATAGTATTATTGCAACTGTTAAAATCAATGACACTTAGAAATCATGCCTATAGGATCCATTAACTGAATCAGTTTCGAATCTAAAACCAGCCTTAAAATCTGCAGATTCCTCTTCTAAAATTAGTAAACTTTTCTTTAAAGTTAATACAACATTATTAGATATCCTGCCAATAAGTTTCACCTAGGCAAGTCGGTAGGTAATTGATTAATTAAATCAGTTTTGATAACTGCATCTAGTCAGGGCTAATTCGGACTCCTCATCTTGAAAATATGTGATAAATCAGCCTGTCCTACACTTTGCTTAATTAAAGACCTAATATGTATTTGCAAGTCATGCTAAATAATTTGCTACTTTGAATGAGGAGGTCTACTTGAGCCTTAACTGCTATTTGCTCCCTTTTTGATGCTACTTGTTATTGTCTGTCGCCTAGCTTTTTATCCTTTTGAAATTCTGAAAAGCCGCAACTTCCTCACCTTTAGGATTAGTAGTCTCAATGTCTCCGATACTGATAGGATTGGGGCGGGTAATAGCATGCAATAAGTAACGATACTGCTCCATGCTTTAATATCTTAATGGGGTGGGAAGGGTAGATATGGATATGATGACCGGTGTGCTAATATCACGTGCGACCCCTCTTATGAGGAGTGATTGCTGGATATTGCATTGATATGATCCATATTAATCATAAACCTAGGACCTCCCTCCCTTTATTTGCTTTCATCTATCTTTGTAGAATTATGCAAATCTTTTCACAAAATTTTTGCCTCTTTACCTTTCTCAAGTTTCGATTTATTTGCAATGTTGTATGTGAACCCTTTCTATTTGAGCCCTTAATTGCCTACTTGATTATGTGAAGTCACAATATGACACGGCCGGGAACCACACTAGTGGATTTTGAGGGGTGCCTAACACCCTCCCCTCGAGATAATTTCTGGCCCTTACCCAAACTCTGGTTCTTCAAACGCAAACCCTTTATAGTGTCCTAATGCACTGAATCATTAGGTGGCGACTCTTCAATTCTAAAACTCAATTCCCAAAAGGGAACGAGTTGTCCTCCCAAATGTCATAAACCCAATTTTGCCTTAGAAAAAGGGGGCATCGACAGCATGTCGACTCTGCTGGGGATTTCTTTAGGCTTTTACCATTTCATGTTATTTGTGACTTTATTGCTTCTTTATTGCTTTTATTTAATGTCTTTATCTCTCTTCTACTTCAAAACTGACTTGGCTCTTTGTTTTCTTTTCTTTAATGCTTTTAGCGCTTTCCTACTATATTGTTTTAATTATGAGCAATTATTGTAATCATTATCTTATGAACATGCAAATACGTGACAATTTGTTTCATTCTTCTAATTGCATCTTCAACATCATATTTCACTTGTGCCAAACAGATACCAATTTAACGCTTATAATGAGTGGTTGCGCCCTTCCGATATTATCACCCCCTAAATTTGGTAAAGGCGTACTTGCGGTGAAACCAGTCGATCAGCGGTGCAGTCGAGGTTCTGTGTCTTTCCCTCTTGAGTTGTCCGCTCAAGGGTACCAGTCTAATACCCCGTAGAAACCTTACTCTGTTCAACTGTGCATACATCGTGGTCAAACCTAGTCGAGTCAGTTATGTTGTCCACATAATGACTCTTTAAGATAGCCTTGTCCAAAGTCCACCGAGTTTCCTCGAATCCCAAATGGACGCCACCATATTTCTGTGCATTTATTTGGAAAGCTAAATGCCATTTATGCCAATTATTGGTTCAAATAGTCGAGTCCGGCGGGGGTAAGGGTCTAACCCTTTTGTTTTGCAGAAAATGAATGACAAAGTTCTCGACTTCGGTATGGTCAACATACGCTCACTCTTGATGACCTGGTGGAGGAATATCCCATCAAGTGACCAAATCAATGAATGGAAAAAGAGAGTCACCGACTGCCAGAATGCTGAGGGAAACGAAGGAGGACACTTGGCTAGAGCTTACTTGCTGTTGGGCCTGCGTGAGCTGGTGAAGCTGTTCGATGGAGCTAAAGATGTCGAGTCTGGGGAAGGTCCTTATAGGACCAAATAGTTAGGAGTCTTTTCTTTGCTTTAAATGTAATAAGGCAAATGGCCATTAGTGACATCTTATTTTCCGTTATTTTAGTGGCGTTTTGGGATTAATCTTATTTTTATCAATAAAATGAGGCATTTAGCATTATAAGTTCTCCAAATCAACTTTTCACTAGGCCTACCTCGAGCATAACGAGGCTCCCAAATTAGGACACGATTTATATTCTTGCACTATGTGTTTAAATACTGTAATGTTTTTCTCCTCATGATCCTTACTAATTTGTTAACTTTTTGTTTTACTTTTTGTTTATTCCCCTTCCCAAAGGTTAGTTCGTGCACTCTGGCATAGTCATCTTACTCTACAAGATCTAAGGGCCCTCCACTTCCTTCTCCTCCGAGTCCTATCAGAAACAAGAATAAGGGAAAAATGGAAGATTTAACAACTCGGCCGAAAGGGTAGAGGTTCCTCAGGGTATTCAGGTTTCCAAAGAAAGTGCCGCCCCGATCGAACAGAAGTTATTGAAATTTCAGGAAGAATTGGACCAAGTTCGGAACTTGGCAAACTTATCATTCTCCCTCACTACCCCAGATGTCAACTTTCCCAATGCTCAAAATCCTACACCTCCACAAAACATCTTAAAACCACATGAACAACCCGCTCCCCATCAACACTGCAACACATGTCACACTTCAAACAACACCTTACTACTCATTCCTGAAACACTAAACTGCACAAATGATCATCCCCACAACACCCCCATACCACACTATACTCAACCTATTTCAAGTACACCAGAGTCTGATGACAAAGATCTCTTATCAAGAACCTGGCCGCAGAACTCAAGAAGCTGACTAGCCGAGTCCATGGTATTGAAGGAAACAAAGGTATTGAGGAGCTGAATTATGAGGACCTTTGCATTCAGCCAGATGTCGAACCTCCTGAGGGGTACAAACCTCCCAAATTCGAGATGTTTGATGGCACAGGGGATCTCGGAGTTCATTTGAGAACCTACTGCGACAAGCTGGTCGGAGTCGGAAGGGATGAAAAGATCTGCATGAAGCTCTTTATGAGAAGTCTGAAAGGGGATGCTCTATCTTGGTACATCAGTCAAGACCCCAAGAAGTAGACGAACTAGGTAGGTATGGCATCTGATTTCATGGACAGGTTCAGATTCAATACAGAGAATGCGCCAGATGTATTCTACATCCAGAACTTAAATAAAAAACCTACAGAGACATTCCGCGAGTATGCTACTCGTTGAAGATCAGAGGCTGCTAAGGTCAGGCCGGCCTTAGAAGAAGAATAGATGAATAGGTTTTACGTCCGAGCTCAGGACACACAATATTATGAGAGGTTGATGCTGATTGAAGGCCAGAAACTTTCCGACATCATCAAGCTAGGAGAAAAGGATCGAGGAAGGCATTAAAAGTGGTATGGTCACTAACTTTAAAGCATTGCAGGCCACCAACAAGGCTCTACAATCTGGTGGCGCATCCAAGAAAAGGGATGTGAGTGCCGTGATGGTTGCACAGAGAACAAAATCCCCAATAAAATACCAAACCTACCCAATATCTCCTCTCACATATCAACCTATCCCGAATTACCAAGCACACTCGCCTTCCTACCAAGCTCCACTGCCTACTTACCAATCATCTCCACCCCCCACATATCAACCTACCTCACCAAGAGATTCCCAGCCCACACCCATCTACCAAGCCTATAATGCTCAGCCCTCCCACTATCAATCACCTCCCACTCGCCAAAATTTTCCTAGACCCCAACCAAACTTTGACCGCAAGCCTCCCAAACAATACACCGCCATCGTCGAACCAATCGACCAGCTGTATGGGCTCAAAGCTACTGGATACGTAACCACTATCCCTGCCATAACTCCAGAAAATCCTTCCCAATGGGTCAACCCGAACAAAACCTGTGCATACCATTCCGGCATGAACGGGCATACCATTGATGAATGCCGCTCTCTGAAGGATAAAATCCAAGCTTTAATTGATAACAAGATTATTGTGGCGAAGGAACCTGCTACTAATGTTTGCAACAACCCCCTGCCCGACCACAAAGGCGGAGGCGTTCACATGATAGAGATAGAATGAAATACAAATGAAATAAAGATTTTTCCTAAACAGTTACATAGCCTCTCGTAGATAAGTACAGACATCTCCGTACCGATCAGCGAGACTCTAATAAATCGGCATGTGTTTCGTGACTCCTATGAACCTAGAGCTCTGATACCAGCTTATCACTATCCCAGTTCGCCCTCCGTGAATATGTCGTGATGGCACCTAGTCCCTATAACTAGGTAAGCCTAACAATGTGGAATAACAACCTAATTTGCAGAATAATTAATTAAAACTGAACAAGTTAAAATAATAACTGCATATAAAGGCCACTAGGCCTATACAACTCAAAAGAAATGCGAAAGTCTGCAACACCATCCCAAAACCCAGAAACTCACGGGAAACACAGGCTAAAGAAGTACTGTAAATGCTCTAATCTCCAGAGTGTCTACATCAAGGGTACGATAGAAAACTAAGTACTACAGATAGAATAAAGAAGGAGACTCTTCGGTCTGCGGACGCTGCAGATATACCTCGAAGTCTTTGTAGCTCTCCCCGCCTCAAGAATAATGCGCCTGAGTGGAGGTACCTGGATCTACACATGAAAAATATGCGCAGGAAGGGCATGAGTACACCACAGCAGTACTCAGTAAGTGCCAAGCCTAACCTCGGTTGGGTAGTGACGAGGAAAGGTCAGGGCCCTACTGAGATAAAATATAATAATAAGCCTTGCAACAGTATGAAATACACAGAAATAACGAATAAAATTATGAAGTAAGACAAGTTATACGAAGCAATAATAGCCCGCAGAGAATAAGGTAACACAGAGTGAAACAGCTCAATATCAGTACCAACAACTAGGATCTCCCAGGATACCGTCCTGTAGTCTATTTCATCAATTGTCCGAGGAGCTCCCGAGATACCATCCCGTAGTCCAACTATCAATGTGCGTGAGGATCTACCGGGAAGCTAACCCGTACTCCCAAAGTAAAAGTGCAAGGGAGATCTACCGGGAATCTAACCCGTAGTCCCAAAGTAAACAAACAAGGGGGAGCTACCGGAAGCCCACATCCGTAGTCCCAATGTAAATGCGCAACCACACCCAGAAGATATTCAGAAATGAAGTACGAAAGTACAAACAACAGGTAGTGGTAGCCTAACATGCTTCAGGTAGTACAGTTAAGGCAACTTAAGCAAATAGGCAATTTAAATCAACCAAATATGCTTTTCTAATCTAACACAGGTTATAATTGCAAGTAAAAACAAGCAATTTCGAAAGAAAATCAGTCTCAATATCTTAAGTAAAAATCTGGTTTTTCGACAAGTACGCGCTCGTCACCTCACGTACAAGGCATTCAATTACCAAATATCATATCCTAAGGGAAAAGGAACACAAGGTTAGACAAGCCACTTACCTCGAACCGACTCAAAAATCAACTAGGAACCACGCATTTGCCACGAGTATCCGACTCCAAATGGCCCAAATCTATTCAATTCAGTTATATATCGTAAATAACATCGCAAATAACTGATTCTACTATTTAATTCAAAGCTAAGGCGTGAAATTAGGTAAAATAACCAAAATGCCCCTCAAGCCAACATCTCAGAACCGGATAATTTTTACATTTTTAGAACCCTCGTACTTTCACGAGTCTATACATAACAAGAACACTGAAATCGGAGTCCAAATGGCCTCACAAATTCTCAATTAAAGGTCTAAGAACCTTTCCCCCAATTTCTACCAAAATTTTGAAATTAAATGTTGATATTAACTAAAGATTCATAGAATATAACTAGAAAGGATTAAATAAATGTTACCCAATGATTTTCTCTTCAAAACCCTCTCAAAATCTCCCTCTCCCGAGCTCCAATTTGATTTTTCCAACTTTTGAAACTAAACCCTCGAAATCTCTATTTCTGTCCAGTGGTTTCTGCTTATGCAGTTAAGGGACCGCTTATGCGGTCTCGCTTATGCGAAAAATAAGTCGCTTCTGCGACTTTCACTAAAGATCCAAGATTTTGCTTCTGCGGTCCTTTTCTCGCAGAAGCGAATCCGCTTCTGCGAAATTCCCATCGCTTATGCGGAACCTGATGGATATGCCCAAACTCGCTTCTGTGATGCCAAGGCCACTTCTGCAGCTCCTCTTCTATGGTTCCCAAGCCGCAGAAGTGAAAAAATACCAGAAGCAGAAAAACTAATATCTCTCAACTTCCAAAATTCTTCCGTCGACCATCCGAAATCATCCCGAGGCCCCTGGGACCTTAACCAAAAGCACAAATAAAACCTTATACCCTATTCAAACTTGTACCAATCCTTAAAACACCTTACACAACATCGGAAACCTGAATTAATCAATAATTTAAGCCTAAGAACTCGAAATTTCATCAAAATACACTTTCGATCAAAAACCTAACCAAAACACGTCCGAATGACTTGAAATTTTTCACACACATCCCAAATGACATGACGGAGCTACTACAACTTCTGGAATTCCAATCCGACCCTCAAATCAAAAACTCACTATCAGACCGGAAACTTCAAAAATTCAGACTTCGGGATTTCAAGCCTAAATGAGCTACAGACTTCCAAAATGCATTATGTACACGCTCCCGACCCTGAAATCACCTAACGGAGCTAACAGAACCATCCGATTTCCATTTTGAGGTCGTCTTGACACTGTTCTGACTATGGACCATTTTCCAACACTTAAGCTCTTATTTAGGGACTAAGTGTCCCAAAACTCTTCGAAACCCAACACCGAACGTCCTGGCAAACCAAAATAGTAGAAATAAACTTAGGGGTAGCAGTTAATAGGGGATCGGGGTATTAATTCTTAAGATAACCGGTCGGGTCGTCACACCATTATACCTTCTTCTGAACAGACGCATCGCATGTCACTTTCATTTAATGCATTTGACACGTGGTGATCATCGATTGGCTCTAAAACTCTTTAGCGGATTCTAGGGATTTTTTATGACTGCATCAATCACGAAATGATAGTTTTCATGATGACGCTTCCATCATTACTTTCTTTGCATGAAGGTTGCTTCTGTATATAAATACATCCTTTGTCTTTACTTTCACGAGAAAAAAATTTCTTCAGTGTTCTTTATCCACATCATGTTCTTCAATACGTTCTTCTTCTTCATAAATCTATGCCTTCTTCAAATCCCAATCCTCGAAAAGTCCTCATTATAGATGAACTTGCCCATTCTTCTGCTCCTAATAGAAGTAGGAGAGGTGGTATGTTGCATAGTTTAGGGTCAGTTTCTGTACGTGGCTCTTCTTTTCAACCTAGTTCTACTCCCCCATCATCTTCTAGATCTAGGGACTCTTTTTCACAAAGATCTTCTGTTAGAAATAGAGATTCTAGTGAACATATTCATGAACCTTCTGTTGATGAGATCATCCTTGATAATCTTTCTTTCTATTCTGATAGGGAATCGATTTAGAATCAAGTCACTTCTATGACTTCTCATGATCTTACTGATGTTTACCCTTCCCAGATTACTGAAGGTTTGATTTCTGTTGTGCGTAGAAACTGCCATTGGAAATTTGACTTCCCAATTCTGGTTCATAATGAGAATCAAAAGATCTCTTACTTTAAAGTTGGTTTTTCTTTTGTGTATACATATCCCTTCACATTAGGTTATATGCCTCCTATTGACCTAGTTATCATTGAATTTTACCGTTTCTTTGATGTGTGTTTAGGATAGATTGGCACTATTGTATGGAGGGCTGTTGCATGCCTTAGGTATTTGGAAAATCTAGCTCAGTTACCCTTTACTTTTTATCATCTAATCCATCTCTACTCTCCCAAGTTATTTTGTCATGGGATTTTTACTCTCGTGGCGAGAAGTAAGAGAGTTTTGGTTAGCCCTAAGCATGGTAAAGATTACGCCCAATTCGTTGCCGCCCCTAGAAGTGGGTTAGTAGGTGAAGAGAACATGCCCTTCCCTAAGAAGTGGAACTTTGCACGTAAGTTTTTCTTTCAGTCTTTATGTTTCCTCTTTTTTGTGAAGAGCTTGTACTTCAAGTAACTATTTTACTTTTCTCTTTCAGCAACCATAGGAACTGTTGAGGAGATTCCTGATTTCCATGGTTGGGTAGAAAAATTGTTAACAATTTCTCCTATGGAAGTAAGGTCTTGGAAGTATCTTTCAAATAGATTTTGATGGAAAGTTAAGACTCACGGTAACTTTTTTTCACTTTCTTCTTTATTTTCATTCTTATCTTAGAACTTATTAACCCTTTTCTTTATTAGGGTTTCCTATCCGGGGTGTGAGTGCTGAATAAATTACTTCTTTAAGGCTCTCTCTAGCAAAAGCTGAGGAAATAATCTTGAGTTATTCATCAAAAAAAGAAAAACTTATAGGCCATAGGATTCCAAAGATGAAGAGGAGAGGGATGAAGGCTCTTTGGTTCGTAAGCCACGAGCCAGAAGACGGGTCAAATCTGATGATGAAGCTACTCTTCCTCCTCGTCTTGTTTCTGTGTTTGAGCTTGAAAGTGTTACTTTAGTGAGTTATGATAAAGAGACGCCTGTAGCACCCTGTGACTCTACTGAACACTTTTTTTCTCGTGGATTTGATGATGAAAACCTTGGCTTTATTTCTAAGGAAGCGCCTCTTGCATCTTTTCCTGTGTCTACTCCAATGGAACCTCAGTTGCCTATGCCTACAGTTCTCGCTACTGCTCCGCCCATGGCTATTTTGACTTCTTCATCTATTCCTACTGCCATAATTTCCCATGCTGAAATTGGTTCTTCGAGTGGAAGTAGGGCAATGAAATAAGTTACCATTGAGATTCCTGCAGATGGTAACCTTTTGAAGAAATCATGCCAGGTTGACATGTAGTTGAAACCATTGATAGGCCCAGTTAAGAAGTCTAAACTGGAAAGTCATAGCTTTCTAACAATATCGTGCATTCATCCTTGAAGGTATAAACTCGCATTTTTATCTTATGTGATTTTTCTTTTACGAGTATCACATTTCTTTTTCTCTCCATGTAGATTAATCTCATCGTTACGGAGATTGTAAAAAGGATCATCCATATAAAGCAGCTAATGCATGACTATCATATTGAGGTTGCTAATTGGAAAGATCAGTACGAGAGTCTTCAACTTGAAATGGAGGTTTTAGAGGAAAACAAATGTACCTTGGAACAGTAAGTAAGGGTTTTGGCAGCAGAACTAGCGACTGAGAAAGCCTCTTCTAATCAGGCGAGAAAAGATATAAACCTTCTTGAGTCTTCATTTGCTGAACAACTTTCTAAAGCCACTGAAAATATCTGAGGTCTAAAAGACCTATTTAATCAGAAAGAAGTTTACGTTGGTGAACTTGTTCAATCGCTTACTCAAGCTCAAGAAGATCTCCGAGTATCTTCCAACAGGGTTGGTTTTTGGAGAACTCACTTGCCCCCTTGCAGGCTTCTTATGATGATGCCTTAACTGAGAAGGAAGAACTTAGGAATGAGATTGAGCATTGGGAAAGAGATTATGAAGCTCTTGAGGATAAGGCTGCCGTTGAAGTAAGTTGGACTTTCTTGAACACATGCCATGATACTTTAGTGGAAAAAAGTCAGGAAGGCTTTGACTTAGCTACTGAGATTGTAAAGATCAAAGAGACCATTGAGAAAACCCAACAAAGCCAAAGCTTTTCTTGACCTGTGGCTGACATTCTCGAGGATGATGAAGTTACTCCTGGTGAAGCTACTATTCAATCTCCTTCTGCTCAAGTTACTCGTCCTGCTTCTGCCATTCTTCACCCTACTGGTTCAGATTCTTCCCCTTAGAGAAAGTTTAAGAAAATTTGAAGTGTTGTTTTTTTTATTGGTGGAACATTTGGAAGTTTACCCCTAATCCCATTTGGGTGATGTTTTGGAAGATCTTGCCCCTAGTTTGTTTCAGGGTTTTTTGTAAAGACAATTAAGTTGAAACTAAGTTCATACTTAGTTTTAACCAAGTTATTATGATATTATAAAGTTTTTTGTCCAACTTTTATGACATCTTTATTTCGAGTTTCTGTTTTACTCTTTTAGTGGTTTGCCATTGCCTTTTTCTTTGTAAGTTTGGGGCTTTATTTTCTACTTAACTTTAATGTTTGGATTTTTTTTACCCTTTGCTATTTTAAATTTTGTATTTAAAAATGCTTTGTTAATTTCATGACTTTTTGAACAAGCATGAATTATCAAAGAGGACCCTTTATATACGATACTTAAATGAAGAAGACGTCTCAACTTCATAATGGTGTAAATATATGAAAGAAGAAATGGGAACACACATATTTCTTTAAATAACTTTGAAGAAAGTTTTGCTTCATTTGAACTTTCAAAATAAGTAATATTTTACATGTATTTAAGTATCCTCTATAACTTTTTCGTAACTGTTTTCTTTACAACTGATTTGTAAAAAAAAATCGAGGGTATATCTTGGCAACCCATGACTAAATATTGCATTTAACCTATACATTCGTAAAATTTTGGAATTGCATCCACGAGTGTATTCTTCATAGATTTTTGAATCAGGCTTGCATTTTTGGCTCGTGACTTTACTCTGAACTTTCGATTTGACGGGTAGACTTTTAGGCTTGACTAGAGTTCTGATTGCTCCGATCTTTTTTGCCTTACTTATATATAGTCCCCCAAGTGTTTGAGCTTTCAAATATCAAATCTCGAGAACTTGATTATTCCTTCCATGCAGCCCTTTTCCTAGAAAGGAAAAACATACGGGACTCGAAGGTATAATTTAGATGATGACTGCTTAACCTTTTATATTTCCATCAGAAAGATTGTAAACCTAGACCGAGAATTATATTGCTTTCGCGTGTCTTTTAGGTCTAATATCATCATTTGATGTGGGCTAGCTTTTTGCCTATCATTTAAAATTGTTAGTATAATTTTAACTGTACAAAAACAAAAATCGTAATTAAGGGGTACCCGATCGGGGGTATTTCCTTTCCTTAGAAATAGTACTTCTTCAGATGAACAACATTCCAACTCGAGGGTAGAACCTTGTCATCCATGGTTTACAACTCATATGCACCTTTTCCAACGATACCTCGAACCTTGTAAGGTCCTTCCCAATTTGGAGTCAACTTCCCTGCATTGGCTGCTCTTGTGGATTGAAAAACTTTCTTGAGTACGTAGTCCCCATTCTTAAAGTACCTAAGATGAGCTTTCCGGTTGTAATACCACTCTATAATTTGTTTCTGCATAGCCACCCTTATTAAAGTTGTTTCTCTCTTTTCTTCAAGCAAATCGAGATTTACTCGCATCTCCTCCTCATTTGACTCTTCAGTTTCTTGGGTGTATCTTGTACTTGGCTCTCTTATCAACTGGAATTAAGGCTTTAGCACCGTACACAAGTGAAAATTGTATTCTCATGTACTTGTTTTTTCTGTTGTTCAGTAAGCCCATAAGACTCCAGGTAGCACTTCTGGCCACTTACCTTTTGACTCCTCTAGTCTTTTCTTCAAGTTATTAATAATAACTTTATTTGTTGTTTCAGCTTGTCCATTGTCCACAAGATGATATGGTGTTGAAGTAATCCTTTTAATTTTCCAATTTCGAAAGAATTCTATGATTTGTGCACCTGCGAACTGCGGGCCATTATCACACACGATTTCTTTTGGAATCCCAAACTGACATATGATGTTTTGCCAAATGAAGTCTCTGACCTCTTTTTCTCGAACCTGTTTGAAGGTATTTACCTCAAAAATTCGAGTAACAATTAAATTTGGTTTGTGGTCTTAAAGATACGTGATTTAGTTCAATAATAATTAATAATCATGAAGTATAAAGTATAAATGAAATAAATGAATGAATCAAACCAGTGTTACTAAGAAATATCGACCTCAAGCCCAGTGACCTCAAGATGGATCAAGAACATTAAAACAAGAATAATAAAGCTAAAGGACAATTTTGATGAACAATGAGCGAGAAAAGTAAGAGAGTATATTCTTAGACAATGATTAGATGATATTTACAAATGATTGGTGTTCTCTTTATATAATGAGGGAACCCTAAATAAGGTACATATCCATTTACAGTAAAGAATCTTATTCGGACAGCTGTCTAACCGCCTATTATGGATGCGTACAAATCTATTTGGGGATTTACGCCATGATTTTAGGGATGTGGCAGGAATCTTGCCCATTTTATTACAAATCTGTAACTGCATTATCTTAGTGTTGAGCACACTCGGCTTTGATACTCATCACACCTCGATCCTCGGATATTGCACTCTGTCTTTGAACTCGATTCTGGTCCATCGAGCTTGAACTCAACCTTGCAAGAACTCGGGCTTATGGCAACCCCTCGAGCCCGGGAAATTGGGCATACCTGATTTTGACCGTATACAGAAGGCACTTGCTTCTACCCATTGTCACGACCTGATAAGTCATTTTGAGCTCTTGCACGTTGTTTGGCAGTTTGAGGCCATGTGTAGCTTCACTTCAAGCATTATGACTTGTACACATAGTCGTAATTGAAATTCGGGGAGTTCGGAGTTGAATTGGAAAGAAAATTCTCATTTTGGAAGCTTTAAGTTGGAAGAATTAACTAAGGTCTGGTTTTTGAGTAAACAACCTTGGAACTGGGAATTGAAGGTTCCGGCAGGTTCTTATAATGATTTTGGACTTGAGCGTATGTCTGAATCGGGGTTTGGATGACCCGTGAGCATTTCGGCGCCTATTGTGGAAGTTAGCATTTTGGAAGAATTTTATAAATTTGGATTGAAGTGTATTTCAGTGTTACCAATGTCCGTTTGGGATTCTGAGTCTGGGAATAGATCTGTATGGTGATTCTGGTATTGGGAGCACGATCAGAAGTGGATTTTGAGGTCTGTAGGTCATTTTGGAGTCATTTCGCGAAAGTTAGAAATTTGAAGGTTTTTGAGAAGTTTGACCGGAGGTGGACTTTTTGATATTGGGGTCGAAATCTGATTTCGAAAGTTGGAGTAGGTCCGCAATGTCAAACGTGACTTGTGTGCAAAACTTGAGGTCAATCAGACGTGATTTGATAGGTTTACGCATAGAAAGTAGAAGTTTGAAATTTTAAAGTCCATTAAGCTTGAATTGGAGTGTGATTCATGGTTTTAGAGTTGTTTGGTGTGATTTGAGGCTTCAAACAGGTCCGCGTTATGTTATGGGACTGAGTTGTGTGATTGGATGGGGTTCCGTGGGCCTCGGGTGTGTTTCGGACATGTGGGAGGAGTTGGAAGAACACCAGATTTTCTAGTGTTCTTGGCACCAGTCGCAGGTCTCGCAAATGCGAACCTCGCATTTGTGATGAAGCCCGACCCAGGTAGTGTTCGCATTTGCGACACTTTGTCCGCATTTGTGATCCTAGCAGACGTCGCATTTGTGATCCCAATAGCTGAATCCAAGGCTTCACATTTGTGTGGCTTTTGTCGCAATTGTAACCCTCGCATTTGCAAACCTGGTATCGCAATTGCGACATCAGAGGGCTGTGTCCTGCTCTTTTAATGCCGGATTTAGGCCATTATTTCATTTCACTTCATCCTCTTGGGTGATTTTTGGAGCTTTTGGAAGAGGGTTTTCACCTAGCACTTTGAGGTAAGTAATTCTTACACAACATGAGTTTAATACATAGATTATGGCTATATTAACATGTAAAATTGGTGAAATGAAGGGTTTAGATGAAAAATCTAGGTTTTGGATGAAAATGATATTTGAACACGAAAATGGTTATGCAATGGAGTAGAAATCACATATTCTTGATCCTTAGGTTATGGGTAACAACTATTTTCAAAAAATTTTGAAATCCGGGCACATGGGCTCGAGGATGAATTTTAGGAACCCTTCATTTAGGGTTGGAAAATTGGTTTAATAATTAAAATATGAACTTTTGAACATGTACTAGTTCTTACCCCATTTGAATAGTTTTGGATCGTTCGGCCCCGATTTGGAGGTTTGAGCGTGTTCTTGAATTGAGATATAGGATTAGGAGCGAAGTGAGTCTCCTTTCTAACCTTGTAAGAGAGAATTGTCCGCATAGGTGAATTAATTTGGTATGTGCTACTATTTGTGGGGGGCTACATACGCACGACGTAACGAGAGTCCGTGCGTAGCTACTATTATGCTTACGTCCGGGCAATTTAGGACCCAAAATCATGCCTTACTTGAAATAATTATAACCTTATTGATAGTTTAAATTGCTTTAATCGTATCGAAGTGGTAAATGATTTCCTAAAAGAGTTAAACACCGTTTCCTCGACTTGTAAAAGAGAAATTGACACCTCTTTGAATAATTGCTTCCCTAATGGAGTCTAAATTGACTGTTTGAATGTGTGTTTGTATGTGTACCCGTGTCGTATGTATTATTCGTGAGCAGGGTAATTGTTATTTATATTTGACTGTGTCGCATGTATGATTCGTGAGCGGCGTAATAGATGCATCTATGGTTCGCGCCATTCGACCCTCTAGCAGTGCACCGTTTAAATATTGTTGGATCTGCCGTATGTCCTCGGCATGATTTGCGCATGCTTGTAATGTTTCCCTTGAAATTTATAAATGTTGATATTTGTTCTCCCTGGCCTGATATAAATGTATAAATAATGAAAAGGAATTTGGGAATTTCCTATGAAAGGTAGAATTGTTTACTTTCTTTTTTCTATTGAGTTACAACCATGTTTATAAAAAATCCTTGATTTATTATATTATTGGTGTATCATTATTGGACCACTATTAAGTGTCGAAGTCGACCTCTTGTCTCTACTTCTTCGAGATTATACGGGATACGTACTGAGTACATGTCATTTTTGTAATCATGCTACACTTGCTGTGCATTTTTGTTGCACAAGCACATGTACCTCTAGCGGCTTAATGGGCATAGCAGCATGGATGATACAGAGACTCAGGTGAGCTGCATCTCTTGAGGCGACCCGCAGCCGGCATAGTCTCTTTTAGTGTATAGTATTTACCTTCTGTCCAATTTGTATTCTGGAAAGTCATTGCACTTCATTTGATTTCCTAGAAATAGCTCATGCGTTTGTGACATCGGGTACTAGGATGTCTATAGGATTATTTAGAATTTTAAAATTGTTAAAAGTATCATTATTTATTTAGCGAAATTTATTAATTATTATTTAATTGTATGACGAAAATGATTTCAGAAATATCTAAAACGAAAATTTAGTTGTTTTTTGGTGTTGGCTTGCCTAACAATGGTGTCCGGCGCCATCACAACCCTTAGTGAGTTTTGAGTCGTGACAACATGGTATAAGATCACTAGGTTCCCTTAGGTCTCACGAGTCATGAGCAAGTCTAGTAGAGTCTCGTGGATATGTACGGAGACGTCTGTACTTATCCTCGAGAGGCTACAGGGCTATTAGGAACACTTCCCTTTTTGATTTCCTCATCGTGCAATTTGATTCCCTTTGAGGCTTATGCCTTCATTTCCTTTCCATTCAATCTTATGCAATGCGAAGCGCTGGTCATGAATCGGTGAGTGAGTAACTGTAATGGTACTACGAATATGGTGCGGATGTTTCTCCCTACATTGTTTGAGCTATTGTTGTCGCCTTGTGGAAGGATATTCTATCGTTTCAGCTTAGTAGCGATACTTCTAAGAGCTCTGAGGCTAGGCACAAGTTGCCATGATGCTTATGAACGGTTGTAGGCAGTACTGATGAGAGGGTGGAATGCTTGTCTATGTCTCAGGGCAGTGAATGACTTGATAGGAGGTTTTCTCAGTGCATGATTCAGAGATTCAGTAGTTTATTTCCGGAGGAGGAAAGGCAATCGGACTAAGAATGATCGGGTTTGCGTTGATAAAATAACAAGCCTTGGTGTTTTCTAGTGTGGTGGAATTTTCATTTGCGACACAGTGTCATCTTCCTCGACTGAATGTGTAAAGTTCGCTGATGTTATGATCTTCTACAATTTGCCTTTAGGCATGGTATTGTGAAATCGTGTCAGGGAACGGCTATCAGAGATCGCGGTGTGCGGTGGTTCAGGATCGAATCGGTATTTCTAATGTTGACGGCTCAAGGAAGATGATCTTCTGAAAGGTTTAAGGTAGTAGCGATATGTTGGTGCAAGTGCTACAGAGATAGATGTTCATTTAAGTCAACAATTGGGCGACAAAGGACGAGGAAGGATATGTGGATGGTGATTAAACTTCTAGAAAGCCTAGTATGGAAGACAGGAGCCGAACAGTTGCTTAGAGGAGTAAGTTTGACCAAAGTGGGAGAGTGGAAGAGTAGCATATGGGATCAGTGGCAGAATAACCACACCCAGAGGAAAAGTCTAGAGTGAATTGGGGATTTAGGGTGGACAGTGACTGGGTTTACGGGCTTGACTTGTAATATCAACTATTATACGAAGGGAGATTTGATACGACATGAAGGAGTTGCTTGATATGAAGAAGGATACCACGACTTTGAATTAGAAGATAGTGTCGCACATTTAGTTGATATCCATAAAAAGTGAACGGACAAGTACAATTGGTGAATGAGTACAGACTCAAGATGGGTTATTGATGTTGTAGTAGTTGCGCCCCGTGCAGCGTCGTCGGGAGATGTCGGCAGGTGGGTTATCTCCTGCGAGCAGATCAGCTGCTGCGTGGTTGGCGAAGCTTCGGCGAAGGAGTCTACTAGCTATATGGTAAAGAGATAGGTCATGTGAACGTGGATAATGATTCAGAGTATCCATAAAGAGTCTTACAGAAAGATTTCGAGAAATTTGGCGGGTTGGTTGTGCTAGATAGTGTCAATAATGAAGAAAGAATCTTGTTGGGTTCTAGAGTTGAGTAATGGTGGCTTCAGGCTATGTGGGAGAGTCCCACCACCTACGATTAGGTTTCATGGTTATCTACTTGTGAGGTTCGGGTTATCGGCATATGGGTGAGTTATTACAGCTAAGGGAAAAGAACATAAGTGGTAATTTGAGTAAAGGAATTGATAAATGTGCGCTATAGTTGGCCTTATTGACTCATGTTCAAGCTTTAGGGAAGATTCAGGGTTTATGCTTCGAACAGAGGAAGTTCACAAAGGAAGTGATGCAGTCGAGTACTTCATTATATTTGGGACCAAGCCATAGTGGGTGACTCTCAACAACGATCCTAGTGAATTCAGAGGATTAAAAATGTGGTGCCTCAGGATTCAAGCCCGCAATATGGTTAAGAATCGAGCTTTTGTAGCATATTATGATAAGAGGCTCGGAATGATCTATGATATTTTCTACTTGCAGTGTAGCATCAGGAAGAAAAAAAAAAGAAAAGGCTTTCGAATTCATAGAGGGATTTTTTAGAATGGGTGCATCATGATGCGAATGTGCATGCAAGGAGGGTATGAAACAGTTCATGGGTTTGGAGACAATATGGTCTTATGGAATGGGGTCACTCAACATGAGTGCGGATTTAGGTTGGTGATGTAAGGAATGGAGCTAATATTATCTCTAAGGCAAGTTAAAGATGAATTAAAAGAAGTTAGATTGGTCAGCCATGGTTGAATTGGCATAGTGGTGGTGGTACGTGCGAGGCTCGATGGCCGCCGTAGTTGATTATATTTGGAAGTATTCAAGTATTATGGCATGTCCAGTGTAGGCGGACCCCAGAGGGGTTATGATGGTTTAGACCACTACTTGAGGATTTGAATGTTCTACGGTTATGAGGAATTATTCGTGTATTGCTATGGTTCTCTTGGAATGAGTTAAGTAAAAGGTTTTTGTATGATGAAGTGTATACTCTATTAGTGGTTCAGGAGTTATGGTGAAATTCTTGTACTGTCGCTGTTGATACCCAATTTTTCCCTCATATATTTTAAAATGTGCATGCATACTTTCAGAATATTGTGCATACAATTACAAACATGCACAAATGTTTTTACAATTTTTTCTTTAATTTTTAAAGGCCTTAAATCCATTTATTTTTGCATTTTTAATTACATAAATGTTCAAAATTATCCCTTTACTTTATGATGATTTAATCATCTAAATTCATCATTTAGGCTCATATAAGTGTTCAAATATTTTAATTACATTTTTACAATTACATTTGCATTTTTAAGACTATAATTGCACATTTTACAATAATGGCCCACATATATGCATAACTACTTTATCTATATAGAAAATGACTTTTTATATTTTTTATAACATTAAGTAATTATTTTAAATCACTTTCATGCATGAAAATTATTTTTTTATCATTTAATTAGTTATTTTTAAATTTTATTTTATTTAGTAAACTGGGTATTTAACAAATAGCCCCTAATTATACCCAAAATCGGACCTTCCCCAGCCCAACTTAATTTAACCTAAGCCCAAACCACCCCTCCCAGCCTAAAAACTAAAGACCTTTACCCAACCCAAACTCCTTCTAATCTTGGTCGTTAATCTCTGATATCAACGGCCTCCATTCTCTCTTTCCTTTTTTTAACCCAAACGACCCCCTAACCCTAGCCATTATCCAAAAGATAGCTGCCCTTGAATCCACTTCTTCTCTGGTTCTTTTCGAAACTAACCCTAATCCTAGCGTCGTCACCTAAATCTACTCCAAACCCTTCGATTATTACCCGTTCCATGGAGTTCTGTGGTGATTTGAGGCCCCTACTGGCCTCTTACCTCTTCTGGTTGTTCGATTTTGTTGTTTCATGAAGGGATCTCCAACCCAGATTTTGTTCAAAACCGTTTGAAAATCCACCTATGGCCATCTTCGTTTGTGAGTACTATTATCTTGTGTTTATGGCTCGAATCTCTGGTTCCAAACCATATTTTTCTTTTATCTCCGTCACTTTATCAAAACCCTCATCTATTACACTTTGAATCTGTTCAGATCCTTGTAGATCTGGAACGTTTTCGAATTTATAAGGTAGTCTCCTTTAAAAAATTTCTGTTCTCTTTATCATCGACTGATTTTAATGTTCCTCCAAATTATGGTTTTGATTCTTTATTATTTTTTGTAGATCTGAGGTGGTTTCGGGTTCCTATAGCATTTTCCTTTAAAGGTTTTATGCTTCCTTACTATTAATCGATCCTTATGTTCCTAATAATTAGGGTTTTCACATTGTCTGTTTCTGCAAAACTTTTTCTAAAACTCCTATGTGTTTGATTAACCTTTTTTCCAATGATTTCTTTCATAACTGTGTTCCTGTCTTAGTTTGTTTGATTGCTTCATTACTCGCTTCAATATTTGCCCATTATTTTTTAATAATTGAATGATTAACCAAACCGTCTAGGCTTTGAAAGGATTTCGTTTTACTGAGATGAATATTTACTGTAATTTTGTTTGATTTCCTTATTTTGGGACTCCTAATTGATACTACTTGCCTTAATTGTTCCTATTAAGTTTAATTTGTGAGGTGACTACCTTACCAACCTTAAATTAGTCTCTATTTACTTGTGTTACCTTATTTGTGTGATTAATTGCCATGTTGCTTGCCGAATTTTCAGTGTTCTGACTCTAATTGGCTATCAGACTTACCATTTTCCTTATTTAGACCTCAATTCCGAGTTATTCTGGATACAATCCCATGATTTTTTGCTTGTTGATTGGCCCTGTCATGCCTAATTGATTGAGTGATTATTTTCTTGCCTTATTTGAAAGTCTTTGAACTCCTTTACCTTATTGACTATACTCTACTGAATGTTATATAAGCTTCTCCCCTTTTCTTTAACGCACACACAAAGACATAGAAGAAAACACACCTAAGTTCCTGCTCTCCATTACAATCGTCTACTATTTGTTTGTTGCACTGTCTAGCTGGCCGAAAGCCCAGGCTAGATTACGGAATCCTATTTGCTTCGCTCTTCTATTACCAAATTCTTAACTGGTATGCCTCCACTTTACTATTATTCAAACCTCTGTATGATTTAACTTGTGTACTTCCTATTCTCAACATGTCTACTTTCATGTTATTAAATCAGTATGTTCTTTGTTATCAGCCTGCCTATTTTTAACTAGACCTATGTGCTTCATGCTAATACTCTTAATCAACATGCCTACTTACATATGATTAGACCAGGAGGGTTTCCTATTTCCAACATGTCAACATGCCTGCTTCTATTAACTAGACCTATGTGTTTTCTTGCTTTCAACATGTCTACATGTCTGTCTCTATGCAGTAGACCTATGTCTATTTGCCCTGGTCTAAGTGCTCGTCCTTAACAAACTTATGATTAAGTCATGGTGTTTATGCCCTTAACTCTGCTTGATTTTCTATGTGATTGTCTATTCCTAGCATGTTGTCCTATGATTAATACATGCTTGTATGTTAACCTAGTAAT
Source organism: Nicotiana glauca (assembly GCA_026770625.1). NCBI lineage: Eukaryota > Viridiplantae > Streptophyta > Magnoliopsida > Solanales > Solanaceae > Nicotiana > Nicotiana glauca. The sequence goes on along the minus strand of MU688031.1, from coordinate 16,159 downwards.
AGCTAAGGGATCAAGACCATGAGAAACCTTGTTAAACTAATTGATCCTATCTATTGTTGATTGATGGAGTTCAGGGCTAATCTCCTTCTCTTAAATCTGGGCAATATGGGCCTTTGCTTTGTCACTATGTTTCTGCTGAGGCCCTTTGTTTCAGAATGCTTCTAACTATTTTTTACTCCTGAACTATTTTCACTCCTGAACTGTGTTACTTCTGGACTGTTTTACTTCTGAATTATTTTCTTAAAACTATTTCTAAACTTTCAAGCACTACCTTCCACTACTACTCTTAAAATATCTAAGATCTTGCCCCTCCAGTGTGAGCACTGCTTAGGAGTCCATGAGACTCCTCTGAACTCTGACACACTGGGGCTGGCCCTTCCACACTGAACAAAGATTGTTTCTCTTTAAAGAGAGTCTGTGTGTGAGCATTTCCCGGGGTCCCTGAGGCCCTTGGGAACTTTGACACACCAGAATACTCTCTTGGATACTATGAGTTGTTAGGGTACTGCATATTTGGTTGAAGGCCTAGTTTTCTAGGTTTACTTTTGGGCCTATCCAGGCTCTTTATAGTTTAGCAGTCTCATTTCTGTAATTCATTCATTTTAGTCTGCAATAATAATTATTGTAAAACAGATATTGGGGATATTAGTAAAATGGGGGGGATTGTTATATATGTTTTGTGGGGGAAATAGGGTAGAAACCTTGTTCTTAGGACTGTTATGATTATCTACCTGCATTAGAAATCATGCCTATAGGTTGTCGTGTGCATTAGAAAACATGCCTATTGGTTCATCATGTTATTTGCTCTAAATTTTATTGATACATGTTCACATCCACACTAGAAATCTTGTCTCTAGGTTGTTGTTAATTAAGCCTTAACAATCATGTTCATAAATTCTCCTATGTGCATTAGAAACCATGCTCTAGGATTTTTATTACACTCACCTTGATATCATACATGCAATCAAGTTATATAAAAAATCAGTTTCTTCAGTAGCAATCATGCCTATAGGAAATAAGTATAAAAGCAATCCCAACACCTAGATATCAGATTATATAAAATCAGTTCCGCAATGTTTATGATTATTTTCAGTACCTAGACAACATGCCTATAGAATCTAATGAATCAAATTGCCTTCTTAAAATTGTTTACTGGTTTATTGCAGTTCTAATTAACGATTAGATATCATATTCATAGGACATCTCTGATCCACGCCTAGGCAAGCCTATAGGGCGATTAAAATCTTGAAATTATAAAACTGTGCTTTTGTTGAACTGTTTGTGAATTGCCCAGATTCAGCTAGTCCTAAAATTAGTAGGCAAACTGATTAAGTACATTCTGCCTCGCTTTAATAAAAGCGTTGCATATGTTCTGCTTTGTGCTCACCTAGATATCTTCCTATAAGACTTTTAAAGTGTCTGAAATACTATTGTTTGAGACGTGCAATTGCCTGCTTATTTGTGGAGGTAAGCAGGCAAACTGATTAAGTACATTCTACCTTGCTTTAATAAAAGCTCTGCATATATTCTGCTTTGTGCTCACCTAGATATCTTCCTATAAGACTTTTAAAGTGTCAGAAATACTGTTGTTTGAGACTTGCAATTGCCTGCTTAATTGTGGAGGTAAACATGAACCTTTAACTGTTCCTTTATCTGATAGTCCTATATGTTTTGCTTGTCGCTTAGATTTTTCTCCTTTGAAACACCATAGTAGAGTCTAGATCCACCTTAACTAGAAGTCCTAAACACCTCCAGGACCTTAAGTAGGGGACGGGTAATGCATGGATAGAGTACATTTAATTTTAATCGCGTATATAACCACTAAGGGGAGTGTAATCGAGTAGTAAAGGATATGATGACTTGTGCACTAATGCTATGTGTAGCACCCCCAACTTGCGAACGATTACCAAGTATTGCACAGAAGTGATCCTATAGGCTAAAAAACATAGGACCCCTTTTACCCCTTGTTTTAAATGTAATATCTATTTGAGTAAATTTCTTTGTTTGCTTATAATACTAATTCACCTAATTCGAGTTTGGTCATGACCCACCGATGTGGACCTCGAGAGGTGCCTAACACCTTTCCCTCAAGGTTATTTTGAGCCCTTACTCAATTTATGGTAATGCATATCAGTCTATGAGTTATTTTCTTTAGGTGCCATAACACACCTTAAATCCGTTAGGTGGTGACTCTTCAAATCCATGCCCGATTACCAAAAGGAAATGAGTTATCCCAAAAAATGTCGAAACCCGGACTCCGTGAGGAAAAAGGGGGCGTGACAGTCGCATATTGGCATGTTAGGTGCAGTGAGCGGTATGAAAATTTTGGAAGTGAGGAACCGAGGTTGCGGTTCGGTATTGGCAAGGATGTCGCGAGCTCGGATGAGCAGGAAAGGGATTTGAATGTTTAGAGTAAGTCAGTATTGTCTTCAGCATCATCTGAGGTTGGTGTTTTATGAGAGAGGCTTTGGAACCTGGGTATGGATTCTTGATTTTCTTTACAACGTTAGTGTAGTCGGTGGTATGGATGTGCAAACTTGTTATATGGCATGGAAGGTCGTAGGAGTGTGTATCACTGGGAGATTGTATGAGCGTGACACGTAATCACTTGATTGATTGGAAGTTTAAACCTAGTATGAAGATTATGGTGATATTGCTAATTTGATAATTCATTCCTGAAAGGCACTCGATTTATTGGGTTGTGGACGATGGAGGTTTACTCTGGTTATGATGGTTGTTCTTGTGAGTTATAGGAAATGGGGTATTTATGGACCCTTGAAAGGTTATTTACCTAGTTCGGTCTGATCAGAATCGGCTTAAGTTCTGTGGATGGATTTAAATATGAATATGGGCTCTATATCAGGCCCGATATGTTCATTTCAGCATAGCTCTCCTTATGAAGGATTATTCGAACGTTGGATGTTATTTTGTCGTCGGCTATTTTATGTAAAGCTATATTGGTCCGTGCGAGTTGAGAAACAGCTTGATAAATTTCTTAGGTGTTAAGGTTATCCATAGAGATGATGTTATGTGAGCAGGATGGCTCTTGCGATTCAGATTATATATCGCACCTCAGTTGTGCTTGGGTTTTGTAGCATATTGCGCTATAAATCTTCCTAGGGATGATATTATGCACTTAGTGTGCTTACAACCAATATTCAGTATTTAGTAATAATGAGCAATTTAGCTCAGTCTGTATCTTCTTGTGTGAGTTCTATGTGTGGATCGAGTGGCACGCCGCCACGGGTATGTTGTTTGGATCAGGTTGCACGCCGCAACAGTGTGATGATTATTACAGTCCCTTATGTTCTATTATGTGTGTTTGTTTCCATGTTCTGAGGAAGGTTCATGAAACCTTTTCGGTTGTATAATTAGTTTCGTGGGTTGAGTAGTCTTTTCCAAAGTTCGATTTCCTTATGTATCATGTTCGAGTTGTGGCTTGTCGGCTCATTTTGGCATCATATGAGACTTTTGGCCATGTTTGGAATGGCTTATTGCCTGAGCAGTTCGTACCGGGTAAGATAAGGTTATTGGATCTAGGATTAGTGCAATAGAATTATATTAAGTATATTAAGGAGGAAACACCATTATGTGGTTTAGAATGAGGTAATGATTCTTGTTAGGGGTATGGACTCAATGATTTGGTTGACTCGGTAGATGGTTATGAATCTCTACACATCTCTTCCGTCATGGCGGTATCGCAAAAGTTGGGAAAAGATTCACATATGTCATGAGGTGCATTGTGAGCATCAGATTTGGGAAATGTCAGTTATTATGATCAGCGAATGTTATTATGGTCATGTGAATGATGTGGTGCATGGTGAGAATTCAGCAAAGGTATGCAGTCATGTTCTGGTACCTAGTGTAGTGATTGATACAGTGTTCATATATTGGAAGCAGGCCTGGCAGAGAACTCTGGATGTTAGAATTGGACTCTAAGCTTATTTGTGTGAATAAAAGGGAATATCTTCATAATTGATCGAGCTAACGTGATCAACTGATTTGTGGTAGCACGGGTGCATGAGCTGTTAAGCAGTGATTTCAGACAAGTCCAGTGCAGTCCTCAGCACGTTCAAGGACGAACGTATGTTTAAGTGGCAGAGAATGTAACGAACTGACAAGTATGTTTTGAGCTCTAGCGCATCGTTTGGAAGTTTGAGGCCATGTGTAGCATCACTTCAGGCATTTACAACTTGTACACATAGTCGGAATTGAAATTCGGGGAGTTCATAGTTGAATTGGAAAGAAAATTCTCATTTCGGAAGCATTAAGTTGGAAGAATTGACTAAGGTCTAATTTTTTAGCAAACGACCTCGGAATTGGGAATTGAAGGTTCCAGCAGGTTCGTATGATGATTTTGGACCTGGGCATATGTCCGGATCGGGTTTTGGATGATCCGTGAGCGTTTTGGCACCTATTGTGGAAGTTAACATTTTGGAAGAATTTCATAAATTTGGATTGAAGTGCATTTCAGTGTTATCGATGTTCGTTTGGGATTTTTTATTCTGCGAATAGCTCCGTATGGTGATTCTGGTATTGGGAGCACGATCGAAAGTGGATTTCGAGGTTCATAGGTCATTTTGGAATCATTTGGCGAAAGTTAGAAATTTTAAGGTTTTGAGAAGTTTGACCGGAGGCGGACTATTTGATATCAGGGTCGGAATCTGATTCCGGAAGTTGGAGTAGGTCTGTAATGTCAAATGTGACTTGTGTGCAAAATTTGAGGTCAATCGTACGTGATTTGATAGGTTTAAGCATCGAAAGTAGAAGATCGCAATTTTAAAGTCCATTAAGCTTGAATTGGAGTGCGATTCACGGTTTTAGCATTGTTTGACGTGATTTGAGGCTTTGAACGGGTCCGTGTTATGTTGTAGGACTGAGTTGTGTGATTGCATGGGGTCTGGGGGGCTCGGGTGTGTTTTGGACGTGTGGGAGGAATTGGAAGAACACTAGATTTTCTGGTGTTCTTGGCACCAGTTGTAGGTCTCGCAAATGCGAGAAATTGTTCACAAATGCGAACCTCGCATTTGCGATGAAGCCCGACCTAGGCACTGTTCATATTTGCGACACTTTGGCCGCATTTGCGATCCCAGCAGACGTCGCATTTGCGACTCTATGGTCGCATTTGCGATCCCAACAGCTGAAGCCCAGGCTTCGCATTTGTGAGGCTTTTGTCGGAATTGTGATCCTCGCATTTACAAACCTGGTGTTTCAATTGCGACATCAGAGGGCTGTGTCCAGCTCTTTTAATGCGAGATTTAGGCCATTATTTCATTTCACTTCATCCTCTTGGGCAATTTTTGGAGCTTTTGGAAGAGTTTTTTCACCTAACACTTTGAGGTAAGTAACTCCTACACAACATGAGTTTAATACATAGATTATGGCTAGATTAACATGTAAAAATTGGTGAAATCAAGGGTTTAGATGAAAAATCTATGTTTTGGATAAAAATGAGATTTGACCACAAAACTGGTTTTGGAATGGAGTAGAAATCACATATTCTTGATCCTTAGGTTATGGGTAACAACTTTCTTCAAAAAAATTCGAAATCCGAGTACGTGGGCCCAGGGATGAATTTTAGGAACCTTGCATTTAGGGTTAGGAAATGTAATAATTAGAATATGAACTTTTGCGCATGTATTGACTAGTTCTTACCCCATTTGAATAGTTTTGGATCGTTCGGCCCCGATTTGGAGGTTTGGGCACGTTTTTGAATCGGGATATAGGCTTCGGAGCAAGGTGAGTCTCCTTTCAAACTCTGTAAGAGGGAATTGTACCCATAGGTGAATAATTGGTTATGTGCTGCTATTTGTGGGGGCTACATACGCACGAGGTGACGAGAGTCCGTGCGTAGCTACTATTATGCTTATGTCCGGGTAGTCTAGGACCCAAAAGCATGCCTTACTTGAAATAATTGTAGCTTATTGATAGATTAAATTGTTTTAATCGTATCGAAGTGGTAAATGATTTCCTAAAAGAGTTAAACATCATTTCCCCGACTTGTAAAAGAGAAATTGACACCTCCTTGAAATATTGTTTCCCTAATTAAGTCTAAATTGACTGTTTGAATGTGTATTTGTATGTGTACCTATGTCACATGTATTATTCGCGAGCAGGGTGATTGTTATTTACATTTGACCACGTCATATGTATGATTCGCGAGCAGGGTAATAGATGCATCTATGGTTCACGCCATTCGACCCTCTGGCAGTGCACAATTTAAATATTGTTGGATCTGGCCGTATGTCCTCGGCATGATTTGCGCATGCTTGTAATGTTTGCCTTGAAATTTATAAATGTTGATATTTGTTCTCCCTGGCCTGACATAAATGTATAAATAATGAAAAGAAATTTGGGAATTTTCTATGAAAGGTAGAATTGTTTACTTGCTTCTTTCTATTGAGTTACAACCATGTTTATAAAAATCCTTGATTTATTATATTATTTGTGTATCATTATTGAGCTACTAGTAAGTGTCGAAGTCGACCTCTCGTCTCTACTTCTTCGAGATTAGGCGGGATACTTACTGAGTACACGTTGTTTTTGTACTCATGCTATACTTCCTGTGCATTTTTGTGACACAGGCACATGTACCTCTAGCTGCCTAATGGGCGCAACAACATGGATGATACGGAGACTTAGTTGAGCTGCATCTCTCGAGGAAACCCGCAACCGGCATAGTCTCTTTCAGTGTATATTATTTACTTTCTGTCCAATTTGTATTCCAGACAGTCTTTGTACTTCATTTGATTTCCTAGAAATAACTCATGCACTTGTGACACCGGGTTCTAGGATGTCTATAGATTATTCAGAATTTTAAAATTGTTAAAAGTGTATTCAGCAAAATTTATTAATTATTATTTAATTGTATGAAAGAAATGATTCCAGAAATATCTAAAACGAGAAATTACTAGTTTTTGGTGTTGGCTTGCGTGACAGTGGTGTCCGACGCCATCACGACCCTTAGTGGATTTTGGTCGTGACCCCCACTTAGTAAAATAATCAATGAGCACTAATAAAATTGTACCTTTCCTTTGGCTTACGGTAATGGACCCACATATCCATCCCCCACTTCATAAAAGGCCACGGTGCAAGAAACGGATATAATAAATCTGTTGGTCGATGCATGTTGTTACCATATCTTTGGCACTTGTCACATTTGGCCAAAAACATTTTGGTTTTTTCTTCCATTTTAGGTCAGTAATACCCTGCTCTAATTAGATTTTTTACCAGAGATCTTTCTCCTGCATGATTTCCGCAATGACCTTCATATACTTTTCTCATCACATACTCCATTTTAGAGGGCCCGAGACACCTTGCTAAAGGACCACCGAATATTTTTCGACACAAATTGCCTCGATCCTACCAATAAGGGGCAGCCTTTTGATGGAGTGCCTAAGCCTTTTTCTTATCTTCAGGTAATATTCCATACTGCAAAAATTGACGATCTTATTTCTCCAATCCTAGGTTAAATTATTAAAATTTACCTCGATTTTATCTTGGTCGAGTGCCAAATGAAAAAATGTATTACAGATGTATTTTCTTCATTTGTCACTTCTGCAGCGGATGCGAGATTAGCCAATGCGTCTACTTCGACGTTCTCGTCTCTCGGTATCTGCACGATTTTCCAAGTTTGGAATTGTCTAATCAAATCTCATGCCTTTTCCAAATATTGCTGCATCCTTGCCTCTCTAGCTATATAAGTCCGATGCATTTGATTAACTACGAGCTGCGAGTCGCTTTTGATTATGACCTGCTCTATTTTGAGCTCTCGTGCCAATTCTAAACCTGCAATCACAACTTCATATTCTACTTCATTAGTAGTAATAGGATGGCATTTTATGGCTTGTCGTATAGTCTCTGCCGCAGGTGGAATTAGGACAATGACTAAACCCTCTCCTTTTACATTTGAAGATACATCGGTAAATAGGGTCCAAGTACTTGGATTAGTCCCGTTAAATACCTCTAGTTCTTTTTCTGCTTCTGTTACCATCCTTGGGCTAAAGTCTGCCACGAAATCTGCTCAAACTTGTGATTTTATTGCAGTTCAAAGTTGATAGGTGATGTCATATTCACTTAGTTCTATGACTCATTTGGCTAACCTACCTGATAACTCTTGCTTATGCAATATATTATGTAAGGGGTAGGCATTAGTTCTATGGCTCATTTGGCTAACCTACCTGATAACTCTTGCTTATGCAATATATTATGTAAGGGGTAGGCAGTCACTACAGAAATAAGGTGACACTGAAAATAAGGCCTTAGTTTTCTAGATGCCATAATTAATGCTAAAGCAAGTTTTTCTAAATGAGGATATCGAGTTTCGGCATCCAATAAAGACTTGCTAACATAATAAATTAGAGATTGTTTACTTTTGTCCTCCCGAACTAATATGGCACTTACCGCCACTTCTGAAACAGCGAGGTAGATGAGTAGCCTTTCTCCGTCCTTTGGTTTAGCCAGCAATGGTGGATTTGACAAGTACGCTTTTAAGTTTTTGATTGCTTGTTGATATTCTTTAGTCCATTCGAATTGATTTTTCTTTTTCAACATTGAAAAGAACTTAAAACTTTTATCCAAAGATTTAGAAATAAATCTCCTCAATGTTGTTGTCCTACCTGTTAACCTCTGCACTTCTTTTTTGCTCGTAAATATATCCGGTATTCTTCAATAGCTTTAATCTGCACTGGATTTACTTCAATTTAATGGTTAGAAACAAGGAAACCTAAGAATTTACCTGACGACACGCCAAATGCACATTTCTCAGGATTTAACTTCATATTGAATTTGCGGAGAATCTAAAAGGTATCTGACATATGTTGAATATGATCCCCCGCATGTTATGATTTGACTAGCATATCATCGATATAAACCTACATGGGTTTTCCTAGATGTTCTTGAAACATCTTAGTTACTAACCTATGGTATGTGGCTCCTGCATTCTTTAGGCCGAAAGGCATTAATTTATAACAGTAAGTCCCCCTATCTGTAATAAAGGAGGTTTTTTCCTCATCTGAAGGATCCATTTTTATTTGATTATATCCTCAATAGGCGTCTAAAAAACTTAATTGTCCATGTCCTGTAGTAGCATCAATTAGTTGATCAATGTGCATTAATGGAAAAAAATCTTTACGGCAAGCTTTATTCAAATCAGTATAGTCTACACAAACTCGCCACTTACCATTCTTTTTGGGCACCACTACAGTATTAGCTAGCCAATTAGGATATTTTACCTCACGGATAGACCCAATTTTAAAACCTTTTGTACTTCATCCTGAATCACCTGGTTTTTGAAAGATCCTTGCTTCCTTTTCTTCTGTTTGATAGCCGGATACGTCGGATCTTCATTTAGCTTATGGGTCATCACATTCGATGATATACCTGTCATATCTGAATGGGACCAAGCAAAGCAATCCACGTTGGCTTTTAAAAACTCAATTAACTTACTTTTCATCTCTAGGCTAAGGTTGGTTCCGATGTAGACTTTTTTGTCTAGCCAATGTACAAACAACACCACCGCTTCCAGTTCCTCAATTGGTGTTTTGATGTTTTCATTCTCTTCTAGTTCTTGAATAGTATCAGGCCTCGAGTCTACATCCATTTGTTCATCTAAAGTTGAGGCTTGTGTTGCTAAACCCTTAACTGAATTCTATAATTGCTATTTTTCACCTGCAACGTCATTTTTTACGCTTGAATCTGCCACTGAGTTAATGCTTCGGGAAGCCTGTTGATCACCACGGATTTGTCTTATTCCCCATTGCGAATGGAACTTTATTACTTGATGTGAGGTAGATGGAACAACATCCATCTCGTGAATCCAAGGTCTGCCAAGAATCATATTGTATGCCATGTCCATATCTATTACTTGAAATTTAGTATCTTTGACTACTCCTTCTGCGAATGTGGTGAGTATTATCTCCCCTTTTGTAACAACACTCGAGTTGTTAAAACCAGACAAGGTACGTGCTTTAGGTACCAATTTATCATCGGCTTGCATCTCGTTTACCACTCTTAGAAGAATGATATTTACAGAGCTACCTGGATCAATCAAAACTCATTTAAAATTAGTATAATGTACAAGTAAAGATATTACCAGTGCATCATTGTGTGGTATCAATACGCCATCTATGCCTGCATCATCAAATATTATATTGTCTTTTTCCAAAACTTGGCGAACTCGCTCCCCGTGGGTAACCGTGATTTTTGACACCTTCTTTGTTGCCGTATATGTTACGTCGTTGACCTCCTACCCTCCGCTTATGACATTAACTGTTCTTTTTGATGATGGAGGTTTTGGTGTCTCCTGCCTATTCTTCATATATGCTTGCTTACCCTTCTCACTAAACAATTCGGTTAAGTAACCTTATTTTAATAAATGTTCTACTTCACCTTGTAGCAGTCTGTAATATATTGTTTTGTGACCGTGATCATTGTGAAACTCGCACCATAAATCAGGGTTTCTCTTGTTCGGGTTTGATCTCATTTCTTTTGGCCACCGCACTTTATCTTCCATGTTTCTTAAAACAGCTACCAACTCAGACGTGGTAACATTGAAACTATAACAACCAATCTTTGCTTTTTGAGCTTCTATCCTTGTCTCGCGTATCTCGCTCCTTTCCAAACCTGGACGACGAACCTGAATCTCTGTCCCTTGATCTAGAATCATACCTTGGGTTTTCTTGTTTTGAACATAAATCCCTTCTTGCTGGTCCCATATAAGGTGCGTACATGTTCTTACCGGATCTTTTTTCAGTTTCTGGCCGCCTTGAACTTACTATCTCTCCGGGACTGAGTGATAGTGTCTTCTTCTATCCGTAGCTTTGTGTTGTACATGTTGTAAACATCATTCCAAGTTGTTGCATGGAATTCTCGTAAGCTTTCTTTGAGTCTCCTCATGGCTTCTGAGCTTTTTTTATTTAAATTACTAGCAAATGCCATAGTCGCCCAATTATCGGGTATACGTGGCAACTTATTCGTTTTCATTGGAATCTATCTACGAATTCCCTGAGTAATTCTGTATCTCCTTGCTTTATTTTGAAGATGTCTTCCATCTTTTTTTTCAACTTTTTGAGCTCCCGAGTGTGCTTTTATAAATAAATCTGCAAGCTCAGCAAAAGAATCAATGGAATTCTTAGGTAAAAGAGAATACCATGTTAGTGCTCCCTTCGTGAGTGTTCCACCGAATTTTTTTACCCTCACTGATTCAATCTCTTGCTTGGTCAAGTCGTTGCCCTTTACACCAGTTGTAAATGCAGTGACATGATCTCGGGGATCGGTTTTTCCATCGTATTTTGGGATATCGGGCATTTTAAACATCTTCGGAATAGGCAAAGGAGCGGTATTTGGCTTCCAAGGTTGTTGAGAGTATTTGTCCATATCCACTCCTTTGAGTATAGGTGGAACACCAGGTATTTGTTCTATGCGATCGTTCTACTCCTTCAGCTATTTCTGCAAAGTTAGTACTAAACTTTGTAAATCAGAATTAACTGGGATACCTGACCCTCCATCGCGAGATTCACTGGGAGTTCCTCCTTGCCCGAATTAGCAAGTCCTGAGCGTGGATTCTCTATGGTCGCGGTTGTGAGCACGTGATTTTTGCCCTATATATGAGTTATTCCCATAAAATTCAAACAAAAGATTTTTTCTTTATTTTGCAATTTTTTGTGAATTTTGTGTTAATTGTTTTCATGTTAAGTCATATAAAAATACAAATATGCATTTGCATTTAGAATTTTAATTTCATTTTAGCATAAAGTAGGTATTAATTCATTTTTATAACAATTTAAAGAAAATCACAAGAAATAGTCTTAGGCCATTTTAATTGATAATTGTTGCATTTTTAATTGATAATTGATCTTTAAAATAATTTTAGAAGTTAATTAGGTTTTGTTTTAAATTTTTACAAAAATCAGAAAATAAAAAAAGAAGAAAAAAATAATAATACAGAAAAACAGAAAAAATACAAGATGAAAATATAAAAAATACATGAAATAGAAACTAAATACAAATAAAAGAAGGATTCAGGTTATTAGCCTTGGGCTAAATCGAGCCCAATACTCTTCAGTACCCGCCCAGGCCCAAAGATTATCCCACCCGGTCCAGCGCTAGCTCACCTAAAACGACGCCGTTTGGGCGTCAGTTAATCTCAACCTTTAATTCCCCCTGATCCAACGGTTGTCATTATTTGATGAAAATTGATATAGGCGCCTGGAAAAATACCCTAACCCTAAGACAAAACTTACCCTCCTCGTACCCTCCCCCTTATTTGTAACGCCGTCCCAGCTCCGCCCCTTCACCATCGCCTCCCACCTCATCGCCACCATAAAACGCCACCAAACTCACACCCCCGTACTTTCTTGACAACCCCTTTACAAATATGTCATCATCTTCCATGGAATCCTGTTGAAGGTCGTCAAATAACCGTCTTCGCCGTCAACTGGTAGCTTCATCGCCAATTTTGATTTGTTGGTTCAAACGATTAGGTATTTCCCCTCTTCTGTATACTCTGTTCGTCTCGCCTATCATTTCTTTTTCTTCTTTCTTCTGTCATTTCATTCTCATCTCTCTGTTTTTATTTATTACCTTTACTTGTTTCATAAGTTCTAAGATGTTGTATGTAATTGTTTAATAGTATAGACTTAGGGTTATTCGAAATTAATAATTGTTGAGTGTTGTTTTTCGTTTCTTATGACATGAATATTGTTTGTTAATTGTCGAGCACTATTTCAATAAAAACATTTGAAGTATCATGTTGATGTGAGCTTAGTTTGCGATTGAGTGCAATTTTAACTCAAATTCCTGATTAATTTACTAACAGGATATCATGTTTGTTCTTATAGTTTGTTTCGTTTCTTAGAATCTGATTCGAATTTAGTTCTTAATTCTGCCGAAGAGGTCCTATTAATGGTTAAAACAGTTAGTGATAATTTGTATTAATTAGGAGTGGTTATAGCTGATTGGGATAAACTAAGGTTGGTAATTCTAAGAGTAAAGTGGGGGCACTTTTGGAATAGCAAAATAGTTTAATAGTAATTTCAGGGAACCTTAGGGGCAATTTGGGTAATGAAAAAGGGTAGCTTAATCAAATTTGGTAATTTTAGAATGCAAGTGAGGGTAGAATAGGTATTTCAAAGGGATAGGAACATGGTAGATGCAACTAGAACCTTCTAGAATGGGCTTTAGTATAAGTTTTAATAAACTAGGTGTAGTAACTTGTAAGACAAGTTAGAAATAAGAGGTGAAAAACAGAAATAACATAGGGACTAAAAGGTAAAATGAAAATTTGAAATTCCCTCCTAATTGTGTCTATAAATAGGTAGTCATTCTGCCTTGTTTTGCAAGTTTGGGCACCCCAAAATTCCCCAAAAAATATCTGTCAAGCTCAGATCTGAAATTAAAAATTTTCAGATCACAATCTCCTATTCTAGATCCAAAATTCTTTCAAAAAAAAAATCCAAAAATGAAACAAGTGAAAAATCAGTAGAAAAACCGAAAATGTCACTGTTCCATTAATAATTTTTGATCAATTGCAATTTTCAGCTGTTGATTTTCACAATTTTGATCCAATTTTGAGTAACTGAAACTCATATGTATGTTAGCCTTAATTTCGAATGGGTTTAAACT
>MU688024.1:7139-27396 GCA_026770625.1 Nicotiana glauca | reverse complement strand
CTCTTCATCTACAAAATTTCTACAAAAAAAACTACAAATCAGTTTAAGTATTGTATAAAGTTGTATTGTTTTTAACAGTATCTACAAAATTACTACATTTATACTACGATTAAACTACAATTTTATGTGAAAAAAAATGTTGACAACAAAATTTGCTCTTAATCTACAAAATTTCTACAAAAACTACAAATAAACTATAATTGCACCCACACTGTCACACTTATATTGGGTCATATTTAAGTCTTTTCAAGTTAAACCAACACAAATAAAAATTTCAAGCTACTGGCAAAAAATTGCACGAGATCGACTAGGATTAAAAAGAAGAGAAAATGAAGAAATTGTCGATGAGAAGCTTTAAACTCGAGGAGAACCAAATAGAAGGTGAATCAAGAGTTTAGGACTGAGATATTGATTTGCTGACTTCATCTTCTTTTTCAGATCTAGCTAGTGTTTTGATTTTGATTATGCTACATCTTGATGGTTACGGCCTTTTGAAGCTCGGCGGAGGAGGTTACAGAAGATTCATATGGCTACCCCACAAATTCTCTGTAATTTTTGAGAAAAAGAAGGAATGGAGAAGAGAAAGAAATGGGAGGGGGAAAACGCAGATCTTGGGAATTAAGGGGAGAGAGAAACGTGGGATATATGGACACCTTTAATTAAGGAGTAAAAAATGCTAATTAATTATGCCTCTAAATTAATTATAGTATATAAATGGTAATTTGGTATGCTGAAATGTAATTAACTCAAACCTTAAACATTGAGGGTAATAAAGTTTCATATGTAGTATAGGAATGTAAAAATCCCCTTCTAGTCAATTTTAGTGAAAATAGCACGGGTTAGCCATTTTTTGGATTGCTAAATGGTAACTAAAATAGGCGACATTAATAAAGTTATTGAAAAATAATCATTATTTTATATGGAGATAAAATTTGAAGAAAAATACTCTAGCTGAAATACATAAAGTTCTAGCATAATATGCTAGATTATAGGGCTTATGCGTATAAACTTCCAGCATATTATTTTGGAACTTCAACACATTATAAAATTCCAGCATATTATGTTGGAACTTCAACACATTATAAAATTCCAGCATATTATGCTGGAATCTCATTCCAGCATTTTTGCCATATTCTTTACGTAGGACAATTTTATCAAAAACTACTTCTTTATCTGTACAAGTTAGGAATAAAACTGTATAGACACTACCGTTCCCAAATTCCACTAAGTTTGTTGTTATTGTTTTCATATGACAAACTAGTCCGCCATACTTACTTTGAAGACAAGACAAAAGTCCCAAAGACGATCAAACCAACAAGCTATACCATACTTGTTGTGTAAATAGATAAAAAAAAAAGTCATTCATCCGTATTATTCAATAAAAATGAGTTTGATAACGAACGTTTTAAAAATTAATCCAATATGGATAAAATCAATATATCCACTTAAAATTAGATAATGAATGAGTTTAACTTTTATATTTATATAGACTCAAAATAGGGGTTCCTCAAGTTTGGGAGACTAGAAATTTTCCCAATAGTTATCATATTCAAGAAGCCACATATAATATGAATATCATATTATCTGCCGATTAACCTATTTTCTATCCGTATTAAACATAGTTGGGTTAGATAATTTATTTGTTTTGCACTACTCATTTTTTACGCACCCATATCCGATCGATCTGCCTGTTTGCTACCCCCTATACCATACACAATGCAAGAAAAAATAAAATATCGTTGCGTGATTTCTGGAGCATTTTCATGCCTAAAATATAGATGAAGGAAAATCTTTTGATTTACATTTTTTGTCACTATTAATTCATGACTTACAGTTTTATGGTTTCAAATCTGTGTACATACGTGCACAAAAACATGTCCAAGTTGCCCCAACCTACTCCTGTTGGATAATATATCTCAATGCACATGAATTATAAAATTGTCTTACAAATACAATGCACATGAATATAATGACTTTGGCAGCCACTTGTATTATTGTCTTTTCCCCTTAATCTATTACTTTGCCAAATCTACAATAATTCATATATACACATGCAAGGAAATTAAATCAAACAATAATTCATAGTACATAAGAAAAGAGCAAGTGTTTTCAACCGAATACTTGGATTTTCGTATTTAAAAAACTAGTCATTCGTTTTCCTACTGAGACTAGTCATGTCCTTTAGAAATACACAGGAATGGGACCGAATATTTATTCCCTCACTCTTTTTTATCAGTCTCAAAAGCAAAAGAGAGAAAAGACGTTGAACATCATTTATGGTATACAAACGTATTACACATTGTCTTGGTCAGACGATATATTAACTAAACAGTTTATAAGATGATTGTATAAAAAAAATTATATTGTCAAGTCATTTAAAACTATAATTACAAATAAATATCCGTTAATAATGAAAACAGTGACAAATAAGACAGATTATTTGTTAAATAATAGTATTAAAATAGACTGAAGTGTAAAAATCGTTAATAGCTCCCTCAATCTCAATTTATGTGACGTTCTTTCTTTATTAGCCAGTTCTAAAAATAACGACATCATTCTATTTTTAGTAGAGTAAAAATTTAATTTAAACATTTCATTTTGTCACGCTCCGAAACTAGAATTCATAAAATTAGAATTAACCTTTTAATTATTTAATTTAAGAGAATTAATTGCATGATTTTGTGTTTGTTTGCATTTTTGTGTGCATTTTTAGTTGATATAATTCATAAAAAATAAAAAAAATAGCATATTTGCATTTAGGACCCAATTTCATATTTTTAGTTCTATTAATTAATTAACATTACAAAAAAATGGAAGAAAATAACAAAATAGCCCTTTTTGCATTTTACTTTTAATTTTTGATTTTTTCCTTAGTTTTCTTTTAAATTAGGAGTTAGTTAATTTTTTGAAAAATTAATTAGTTTAATTTTAGAGTTAAATCAGGTCTTTTTATTTTTAATTTTGCATTTAACAAAAATCTAAAAAAATGAATGAGAAAAAGAAAAGAAAAAAATAAAGAAAATTAATAGAAAATAGAAGTCTTAATAAAGACCCGAGTTTTGGGCCATTTTTTAATAGCAGCCCAAGCCAAACCCCTTCCTAAATCTCGGATACCCGGTCTCAATCCAGTCCAAACCCAAGGCAACCCGGTCCAGCCCATAAACCATCAAAACGACATCGTTTTGGGCTCAAGCAATCAGGACTGTTGAGGTTTCTATATCGGACGGTCCTGAAGCCCCCATCTCTTAATATAAATGTGTCCAAACGACACCACCCCCCCAGAACCCCCTACCCTCACCATCTCAGAGACCATTTTAAACTCCGATCTAATTTCGCCGTCCGCCATCCGCCGGAAATCACCTCCACCGGCGGTGAGTCTCCGATGACTCCCAAACTTACACCATATCCTCCTCTTCACCTCCCTTTTCCAAATCCGACCTCCGTTTCTTTCAAATCCCATCCCAACTTGTCGAATAATCGAATAAGTAGTCGCCGCCTCCGCCGTGTACGGCGCCGCTGCCTCCAAACCTCACCAAATTAATACCATATGGCCTCCTTACCCCCTCTTTACGAATCCACAACCCATAGCCTTCGAATCATCCCCGCATGACTCGAATCTTAGATCGAAATTTGGCCTGAAACCCTAATTTTTCCGGATTTGGGGGGTTTACTCACTTTGGGCTATAATAGCCCTTAATCATGTGTTTTCTCATGAAAACACATGATTAAGGGCGGTTTTAGTCCAGATAATTCCGAGAAGCTGTCCGGAGTTCCAGTTTTGAGTTTAGGTATTTCCTTTCATTTTTTTTTCTATTTTTTCTTGCATGATTTTTATTTTACTTTCTCTGTTCTTGCTCAGTTTTCTCATTTGTTATTTTGTTTTTATGTTTATGCCTGATTTGCATTGTGGTCGTAGGGTTTCTTTTTAGATTGTAGTCCATAAGTTTAATCCTGTGCTTATTGTTTGCTTTTTGTTCGTCTCGAGTCAGTTTAAATTCATGATTCAGTGTTATTGATTAATTTTTACTTGTTCTCTTAGATTCCTGTTTATTTGATAATTGCCAATAGTAGATTAATTTAAACTTTTAGGGATTAATTTAGGATTAAAAATAGGTTTAGTTTAATTTGGTTAATCGAAGGATTGTTTGAGTATTGCTAAAATGCTAGGGTCCTGGTTAAGTTAAAAGGGGTTGGGGTTAGTTAGCATAGGTTAATAATTTTAGGATTAATTCATGCGTAGTATATGTAGTTTAATTAGATAATAGTGCAGTAATTGAAATAGAACCCCCTAGAACCTTCTAGATGTGATTTTAATTTGAAATTCAGGAATTAGGTAATATAACTTGGGCAATAAGTCATGAATTGAAGGACTAAATATCTAAAAACTAAAAATTAATAAAGGACTAGGGTGTAAAGTAGAAAATCTGAAAGTTGCCCTAGCCTTTGCCTATAAAAGGGGCAATACCTTGCCTTGCAATACAAGTTTAGAGTTCTAGAAATCTGAAAAATTCAAAGTTTTAGAAGTTGAGAGCTCCCAAAAATCTGAAACTCAAAATTCAAAATTATAACCTATTGAATCTGAAAAAATTTGAAATTCAAATTTCAAAACCAAAAAAAAAAACTGGAAATCTGAAAGTGAAGAGTTCTAGAGGTCAAAAATTGAATCCTTGTTCATTGAAGGTTGAAGAATGGATTAAACAGTAGCTTTAAGGTCTGATTTAGAAGTGCTGGGGTGTGCATTCACTAATTTGAGTATTGTTTCTCCAAAAATTAGTTTGTTTTTGGTTTTTTGTTCGTTTGAGATCACTTTCTCTGGGTTTTGGCACTCGATTTGTTGAGCTGTGTTGCTGCTGGTTTTAATTGTTGTGTTTGCTCTGCTGATCCTGATTTCTTTCCTTTATTTACTCTCCAGGTACTCCTTAATCCTTTAGGAATTGATACACAAGCATACAAGATGTAACTGTTTAAATTTCTCTCTGAAAGGAGGAGTTACTTTCCCTCACATTTTCAACGTTAAACATGTGTTTAGAATTCCTGAAGAGTAATAGCTTAGTATGACAGTATTTAGCTCGACATAGCTGTTTTAGCATAGTGATAATGTTTTGGTATTGATGAACCTTCCTCAAACTTGTTAAAACTGATGTATTCTTAGCCTTGGGTAAACACTGATGGAATGTGTATATGGACTCTTATGTAGAAATATTTCGCATTAGATTTTCATGTGATTTTGCAATTGAAAGCTTCAATAACTTCCTTCCTCGTTTCAGTTCATGAATCAATTCTAAAAATGTGTTAAATGAAGCTGGACTTTGTCTTATTTTAGAGAATAAATTTCAGAAGTAAGCATGTTGATGCATCAGTATACATGAGACCTGAATAAGAGCATACGGTCCGGATTTAGTTGAAATGTGCATATCACTGTCGTTTGGCCCATGTTTTTATTTGATTTAGCAGTAAATTCCTTGAATTGAAAAACCAAGTCTCTAGTTTCATATTCATTATGTTTGTATTACTTCCTGGATTGCCTGGGTTCATAATGACTGGGCCTAATGTGGCCCAGCTGCATAATAACAGGCCAAATACCTTCAACCCTTTAATTAGTCTTACCCAATTGAGCCTATGGGACTCGATCTTGAGTCCCAGTTCCTGCCTGATATCGATTTGGGCTTGCTCTAAGGCCCAGGCTTTAGATAACTTTACAAACAACTTTACAAATAAAACTGAACAGTCTTCTTTTTCTTAGGTTGGCTTCAATGCACAATATGCTAAAAATCCTATTGCATTATTGAAGCTATGGGTTGAATTTAAAATTTAGGCCTTTGGGCCGTTCAAGTCAAGTGGCAGACTTGAATTAAGGGGCCTTCAATAATGGAGGTCCCCTTGCTTAAGTTTAAACTTGATCTTGAGGCCTGAATTTTTATTTGTATGCCTTTAATAATAATAATTGATTCATAGTATTAATTAATTAAGTTTTTTAGAGATAATCTTTAATAGAGAATAATAGTTCATTTTATGATATACCTTAAAATAATTTGAGGTGTGCCTCCAAATAAAATCACAAATTGCGTGGCCCTCTTTAATTACTTCTTTAAAATTCTTAGAACTCGGGACGTGCAATTTAGCGAATTTTTATGTCCCCCCGCAAAGTTAGTAACGCGTTAGTCGTGTTCTTGAATAATTTTACCTTCCTAAATTCGGGTGTGCATTTCATGTGACCCAAATCCAAATTCCAAAACGTCGAATAAAATGTGTTTCGGATTGCGGGTGCATTTCATGTGACGTGATCCAAAGACATGTTCTAGACGACGTTCAACTTTCTTAAAGTTAATTAAAAGCGGTAAATAATTGTAAAATTGCACTATAGGATGACTTGTTTTAAAATCAGATATTAGGCCAATTATGATAGTTTAAGCGGCCGTGCTAGAACCACAGGATCCGGAGGTGTCTAACACCTTCCCCCGGGTCAACAGAATTCCTTAGTCAGAATTTCTGGTTCGCAGACTTCATTTGGAAAGTCAAAATTTCCTCGAGTTGGGATTCAAGATAAACCGGTAACTTGGAACACCAAAAGCCAAACCTATCCCAAGTGGCGACTCTGAACAAAAATTGATTAAATAATTCCATTTCGAATAATGTCACTTAAATTGGAGAAACTCCCTTATCCATTATCCTTCGGGGTGGTGTGTAAAAAAGGAGGTGTGACAATTGCTAACATTGTAAAAGAAACGTAGTGCAGGGAGAATCATTAAAATTCCCAAACATAGAGAGTTAGCCTCACATACCTTAACTTCCTGCTCTTGAACATAATATAGCGTTTGTCAATCCTTTCAACTTTAATCTATAGCAATACAAGTCAAAAGGGATTCCATATTAGCTATGGTACTCATGTTTTGGTCACTTAAGCATTTTATCAAACACTTGGTGAAAATATAGTTTCATAGTCCTTATTAATGATGTATCTACACCCAATAACTCATTCTCTTGTATCTGGATAAATTCTAAAGCCTCAAATGGTTATAATCAACATTATTCTTTATCAACAATAAGGTAAACAACACCCTTAACCAACAGTCAAAAATCAA
Organism: Nicotiana glauca; assembly: GCA_026770625.1. Classification (NCBI taxonomy): domain Eukaryota; kingdom Viridiplantae; phylum Streptophyta; class Magnoliopsida; order Solanales; family Solanaceae; genus Nicotiana; species Nicotiana glauca. The sequence continues at coordinate 20,314 of MU688024.1, read as the reverse complement.
CACCCCAAACCTATAATCGTTCATACTCTTCTATCAAACCCATCAGTTCATATGTCGTGACCTAGAGTCTGTAATCATTAATCAAATAGTATAATCAATTGGAGGGCGAAGACATTACCTTTTTGAAGTTCAATTCTCTTGAATTCGAGTTCCAGGGTTTCTTCTCTCAACAATGATGTCCCAATCGAATATCTAATGATATGGAGGTTTTACCCATGTTAATAAAATATTAGAAAATTAAAATTAACTTAGAATCACCATTGGAACTTACCTTTGGTGGTGGCGGGACCCTTAAGGAGTAATTAGGTTTTTGAGAGCTTTCCTTTCTAGAGCAAGTTTTTATGTTTTGGGGCTGTGAGGGACGAAAGAGGGCTAAAAAAATGACTTCACAAGTTGGCCATCACGTCCCAGTAGGCCTGATCGCGGTAAATAACTGGAGCGCTGCCTCACGACGACGGTCGAAGTAAAATGCAGCCGAACACGGCGGTTACACACTATTCTGTAAAACGCGCATTACTTTTTGCATAGAGTTCTGTTTAGGCTCCATAATATATCGTTGGAAAGCTATTTCAAAAGCCTACAACTTTTGTGCTTTGAGTTTTCCCAAATTTCTTACACATTGTCACTGAACCCTGCTGGAAGACGGACCTTCTGCAAACTTAGTCGATTTTGTCGAATCTTATGCACCTCATTCTCCATCTTGATTCTAAAACAACTATTTTCACTCATACTCATCCCTCTATGACTTCATATGTCTATAATATCAAATTAATAGCCATTTAACATATCCACACCTAATCTGAATGTACTGAATGTTACATATTTTACCCTTAATGAAATGATTTATCACCACATAAATATTTATGACGTGTTTTTAAAAAAAATTAAAATTCTTTCTTAATTTCTTTCAATTAATATAATATATCGTCTATATATTTCTATTTACATAATAAGTTATTCGCTTTAATTCGGAATAAATTATTTATATATATTAAGTAAAAAATTTAATATAAATTCAAAATTTAAAGTAAAGCTACTAGCTAGTAGTACTATTTTTACAAATAACTAGTCACCCACCTTTTAGCTCTCACCCAACGGCCTCCCTATCCCATTAATCAGAAGATAACGATATTGGTTACATCATATTTTTCTCTTCTTTATTTAATTATCCACTTTCGGATTTCATTTTCATGTTAATTAATTTACTAATATATGTTTAGGATTTCACAAACTTTGCAAACTATTTGTGACCTTTCTTCACGTAACTTGATCAGTTAAACTTGTAACCTACCAGTTGATAGGGTGCTCTATACTGCTGTCAGACATCTCTATAATATTATCCTTACATAATAGTCATTCACTATAAAATTCAAATTATTTTCGGAACCGAATATTATATTATGTTATAATATATGTCCTCTGTAATAGCACTTCACTGTAGCGGTCAAACCTTTTTAGAACAAACGAGACTATTATAGAGAGGTTTCACTCTACTAGAGGCTAGAGCAAAACATCGGTTGTTAGTACAGTCAAACATCTCTATAACAACCTCGTTTGTTCTGAATATCTTTGGATGTTATAGCGAAGAGCTGTTATAAAGAACATATATTATAACATAACATATAAATTGGTTCCCAAAAAGCGTGGCTTTTATAATAAAGTATTATTATATATGGATGTTGTTATAGAGAGGTCTGACTGTCCAAGTGAGTTTAAGAGCCTATTTGGATGGGCTTGTTTTAAGTGGCTTTTAAGCCAAAATAGCTTTTAAGCCATAGTGTCGAAGATCGCCATTATCATACTTGACCTGAGCTCAGTCGCAGAGAGAAGAGATTTAGAGGAGGAAGAAGACACTGTTGTATTAAAAACTAAAGAAGTAAAGCTACAGTACATTGTATTAATACTGTATAACCGCCTAAACTAACTAGCCTCACTATTTACTTAAATACCCTTATACAACACAATTACTTAACTACTTCACCTAAATCTATATCCGTAATACTCCCCCTCAAGCTGTGCAGTGTGAACAAATTGAACACTCCCAGCTTGGATAGCGGAAACTCATGTTGTGTCTTCCCCAATCCTTTTGTCAGCACATCTGCAATCTGTAGGTCTGTAGAAACATGCGCAGTTTGTATTAAGCCCTGCTGAATTTTTTTGCGAACAAAATGGCAGTCGATCTCGCTGTATTTTGTTCTTTCATGGTAGATGGGATTTGCAGCAATTTGTATAGATGCCTTACTGTCACAATGGAGCTTTATAGGAAGTTTTAGCTCAACATTCAGCTCCTTAAATAACCCTGTCAACCAGACTACCTCTGCTATAGCATTGGCCTATAGCATTGGCCATGCTCCTATATTCAGCTTCTGCAGAACTCATTGATATTGTATTATGTTTCTTGGACTTCTAGGAGATAAGAGAATCTCTTAATTTTACCATAAATCCACTCACTGATCTGGTAGATATGAATGTGATGACCACGCGATAATGCCACCCGTAGCCCCTCATTGAGGAGGGATTACCGGACATTGTGTGGGGTGATCCATATTGTTAATAAACCTAGGGCGCCCGTTCCCTTATTTCTAGTTTCTTTTAAAAATTTCAAACTCTTTCTTTTAAGAAAAATCATCTTTCTTTAAGTTCTTCCCAACTTTGTTTATTTGTGAACTGTAATGTGAAAATCCCCTATTATTTGGAGCTTTATTTGCCTACATGTTATTTGCACCTAAATTCACAATAGTAGTCTGGCCGGGAACCACACTAGTGGATTCTGATTACTCAAATCAAATCTCCTTGGTGTCCTAATGCACCCTAATCATTAGGTGGCGACTCTTCAAATTAAACCCAATTCCCAAAAGGAATGAGTTGTCCTCCCAAATGTCATAAACCCGATTCGCGAGAAAAAGGGGGCGCGATAGTCATTTGTCACCACAGTCATCCCACCCTTCTTCAGCATACATTGGACCGGAGAAGTCCATGAGATATCGAAAATAGGGTACACAACCCCGAAATCTAACCACTTTATCACTTCTTTATTCACCACTTCTTGCATTGCTTCGTTCAACCTCCTTTGATGTTCCAAGGAAGGTTTGGCATCATCCTCCAAAATGATCTTGTGCATACAAAATGTGGGGCTTATTCCCCGAATGTCGGCCAAAGTCCATCCAATTGCCTTCTTCCTCTTTTTGAGCATCACCAAAGTGGCGTCTACCTACAAGTTAGCAAGACACAAGTAAAGATTAACTGGTAAAGTAGAACTAGGGCCTAAGTACTCATACCTGAGATGTGGAGACAATGGCATCAACTCCAACATCGGAGGTTCCTCGATTGAAGGCTTTTTTGGAGGAGTCTTTCTATTTTCAAGGTCCAATGATAGCTTTCTAGGCTCATAAGAATAAGAACCCACTCCATGCAAAGCATTCACGCACTTCACTCGGCCCTCATCATCATTGAACTAAAGATTTAACAACACGGCCTCCAATGGGTCCTCCACATTAATCATAGCACTTGTATCATCAATTATCACAGCCGTTACTAGATCCACAAATGAGCACACTTCGGTACAATTGGGCTAGTTCATTGACTTGCACACATGGAATACTACCTTTTCATCACCCATCCGAAAAGTGAGTTCCCCAGCTTCCACATCAACTAGAGCATTCCTCGTAGCAAGGAAAGGTTTCCCCACTATGATCGGGACTTCATAGTCCACCTCGCAATCAAATATCACAAAATTCGCTGGCAAGATAAATTTGTCCACCTGGACAAGCACGTCATCAACAATACCCAAAGGTCGCTTCATTGATTTAATCTGCCATTTGCAATCTCATGGAAGTTGGTCTTGGTGGCCCACTACCCAAAGTCTTGAAAACTGAGTAGGGCGTCAAGTTGATACTTGCCCCTGGATCACATAAAGCCTTAGCAAAGTCCGCACTACCAATAGTGCAAGGGATAGTGAAAGCTCCGGGATCCTCCAACTTTGGAGCCATTGAATGTTCTATAACACTAACTTGGTGGGTCATCTTGATAGTTTCATAGTCCATGGATCTCTTCTTGGTCACCAAATCTTTCATGAGTTTAACATAGCCAGGCATTTGCTCTAAAGCCTCTGCCAAAGGCACATTGATGGATAAGCTCTTCATCATGTCAATGAGCTTTTTAATTGATTCTCACTTTTCTTCTTGGCTAGCCTTTAAGGATAAGGTGGAGGTGGTCTAGGCAAGGGTGCCTTAACTTTTGGCACGACCGGCTCCGGCATGTCAATTACGTGTTCCCTAGATGGATTCACGTCACTTTGCGTTTCCACCTTGGAATATTGAATATCAATCCTCACATTTTCATTCACATTTTTATCTACCACATTCTCAACAACAAAAGGAAATTCATCTTCTTGCAACTCAACTTCATCAATCAAAACTTGCTTTTGTTTGGAGGCATTCACATCACTCTGCATCACAATACACTGCGAGCTGATTAGAATGCTGATATGAGAGCAGGATCCCCAGCTCTGGTGCATTCTTGAGGTACTTTACCACTCTTATGGCTCCTTCTCAATGTGACTTCTTTGGCTTATGCATGAACTTACTCAGATTTTGGACAACATAGCTGATGTCTGGCTTTGTCATAGTGAGATATAATAACTTCCCAACCAATTTCTGATAGCTACTTGGATCACTGAGTAACTCATCAACAGCCGCAGTTGCATGAGCATTAGCTTGATCATACTTAGCACTGGTGAGTTTATGGCTTGTGTCTAGAGGTGTGCAGACTGGTTTAGAACCTGCAAGGCCAAGAGTAGCAATGAGATCAAGTGTGAACTTCCTTTGACAAATCAAAATGCCTTGTTTGCTCCTTGCAACTTCAAGACCAAGGAAGTATCTCATCTCCCACAGGTCCTTGATCTTGAAGTGATCCTGTAAGACAGCTTTGGCATCCTGAATCAACTGAGGAGAAGAACCAGTGATCAAGAGATCGTCCATTTAGATGAGGATGAGAACCAAACCAGAATTGGACTTCTTACTGAATAGAGAATAGTCATGATGACTTTGCACAAAGCCTGATGAAGAGAGGGCTTTACTAAGGTTCAAGTTCCATTGCCTAGAAGCCTGCTTGAGCCCATATAGGGATTTCTAAAGTCTGCAAACTCTAGGAGGCTCCCCCTCACCTAGAAGACCAGGAGGGGGAGTCATATACACTCCTTCTAGCAGATCACCTTGAAGAAAAGCATTGAAGACATCCATCTGATGCAGCTTCCATCCATGCATAACTGCCAAGGAGAGAACAGTCCTCACTTAACTATTTTCACCACAGGGGAGAAGGTCTCTTGATAGTCAATACCTTCATGTTGAGTGTATCCCTTGGACACTAAACGAATATCTCCACTTCACCTTTGGCATTGTATTTCACATTATACACCTATTTACACCCTATGGTTCTCTTGGCAGGTAGTAATGGAAACAGTTCCCAAGTGTGATTGTCCTGAAGAGCTTGCAGCTCAGCATCCATGGCAACAATCCATTTGGGATCTCGAAGAGCATCAGTATAGGAAGTAGGTTCCACAACAGCAGTAAAAGAGCAGAGAGATTTTAAGTAAGGACAGGACAAAGAGGCATATGACATATAGGCTGACATTGGATAACTGGAACTCAAGGCAGCAGAAGGCCCAACTTGTGGCATCCCATGAACAAAGTCATTGAGCCATCCAAGTGGCTTGGAAGTCCTAGTGGACTTTCCCTCTTCTGGAAAAGCATGCAATGAACCCATATTTGGATGTGTCACTACTATTGTAAGGACTGCTGTAGGAATGTGAGGTTGTACCAGATCTGCTGAAGCTGGTAACACATGACTAGGAGCTGATGATACCTCAGGGGTAATTGATGATGCTACTTCTGAGTCAGGAACAACCTCTGAGACCTCGGGGGTGGAGTCAATAAGGAAGGCATCATCTGTATCAATGAATTTCTCATTAGTGGGCCTCCTACATGTTGAAATTGTGGTTTGAAAAGGAAAAATGTACTCCTTGAAAGAGAAATCCCTACTTACAAAGAAATGTTTGTTAGTAAGGCTATATAACCTATAACCCTTTCGAGTGGATGAATACCCCATATGTACTGCTAGTTCTGCCCTAGCTCCAAACTTGTCACCTCTATCAGTGGCAGTAACATAACAAAGACTGTCCAAAACTCTGAGATGTTGTAGTTTAAGTGGTCGACCATAGAACATATCAAAAGGTGATTTTCCTGCCAATGCTGTGGATGGTATTCTATTGGTCAGGTATACTGCATTCTGCACGCAAAGACCCCAGAATTTCAGTGGAATACTTCTCTGAAATCTGATAGCCCTTACAACCTCAAGAATATGCCTGTGTTTCCTTTCTACCACTTCATTCTGCTGGGGTGTGTAGACACAGGAGGTTTGATGAACCACACTTGCATGTCTAAACATATCCACACAATGGGAATTAAAGAATTTTTTCCATTGTCTGTTCTAAACACCTTAATTGCACTCTTAAATTGTGTCTTCACAAAAGGCATGAAATTCTTTATTACAGTAGATACATCACTTTTAAGCTTGAGCAAAAAAAATCCAAACCATTCTGCTATAGTCATCACCAGAGTGACGAAGAATCTATTTCCATCATATGTAGGAGTTCTATAGTGACCCCACACATCACCATGTATCAAATCAAAAACTTTAGAAGCTCTACTAATACTTTGTGGAAAAGGAAGCCTTGTCTGTTTTGCCAAAGGTCAAATAGCACAGACATTATTACTATGTAATCTATTACACTTTATTATGCACATTTGTTGTATGATCTTGTATGGAATGTGCCCAAGTCTTTTATGCCATAACTCTTCTTCATTGTTCATACACAGTACTGCTGATGCTTGAATCCTGTCTCTATCACTGTGAGGCCAATAGTATAGATCTCTATTCCTCCTACCAATCCCCTTCACCTTCCCAGTATGAAGGTTCTGCATGAGGAAAAAATCAGGATAGAATAGCATGCAGCAATTTAGCTCCATGGTCAGTTTTGATACTGACAGTAAATTGTATTTAATGCCTGGTGTGCAAAGCACATTGGATATAATCCCTTGATCTAATTCTGAGCTTCTTACACAAGAAATGGCCAAGCTATCTTTATTTGGTAGATGAACCTTTCCTCCTATACTTCTAGCATTTTCTTTAGGCTTAGAGATCATCTCACTACTAGACACCATATGATCTGTTGCACCTGTATCTACAATCCATCTATCATCCTTTGCTTTGCTATCATTCGAATGACTTACACTAACTGTATTTGCAAGTATTGGAGATTTAGTTATACTTGCTGCATTCACTGTTGATCCATGAGAGTTGTCCTTTTGTAGCATCTTCGGGATTTGATCATACTGTTCTGCAGTAAATGGCATTGGCATCTGCATGCTCATTCTTGCATCTTTCTCTGCACCTGCAAAATATCCTGGTGATCTTGTGAAAGTTGCATTAATACAGTCAGTATTTGGACCTAAGGGTTTTGTAGCTCCATAGCTAGTGTGAGCATTTTCTGAGTTATTTCCCATTCCCTGTTGTTGTCCATGACTTCCTAGTTGTGCAGGACTACCAAAGTGTGCAGAGTTAGCCACTGGCTTTCTTCTGCCTCTAAAATCTAGTGGATATCCAACCAACTGGTAGCAATTCTCTTTGCTATGTCCTTTTATTTTACAGAAATCACACACTGCATTGAAATTCTTTCTAGGTTTATGCATCTGAGATCCTCTAGCACTCCAAAGTGCAGTGATGGCATTTCCCTCCACTAGTGAGTTGAGACCTACATAGTTGTGCCCTGTCGATCCCTTTTGAGTCTCATCCTTAATGACCATGGCATATGCTTGATTTAGACTAGGCTCTGTAGATTTCATAAGAATTTGACGTCTCGACTGACTATACGAGTCATTTAAACCTCCCAAAAACTGAAGCAACCTTTGTTGACTTAAGAGTTCAACGTAGTCCTTCATAGAGTTGGGGGCAGCACAATTGCATCAAATTCTCCCCACAGTTCCTTCAATTTCGTAAAGTATGTAGATACAGCTCGATACCTGGGGATATTATTGCAATTTCTCTATGTAGCTGATAGATCCTTATGCGATTCACCTTGTCAAATCTCTCACGAAGATCCTCCCACAATGCTTGGGTATTTGATGCATACACTATCCCACTGAGTAGATCCGGCGATACAGTGTTCATAATCCATGAAAGGACTATGGCATTACAAGTTTCTCAATCCTCATGCAAAGCTCCAGGAAATGTGGCTTTAGTATGCTTACCATTAACGAACCTTAGCTTCCGTTTAACTTGAAGTGCAATCTTCATCGATCTCTGCCATAGGCCGTAGTTCTTAGATCCTTTGAGTTAGATCGGAATTAGCACTGAACCTGGAGTATCAGACGGATGTACGTACAAGGGATGGGTGTGATCGATCTTATTCTCCCCCATTTTTAAATTGAAAAGAGAAAATCAGAATTTTGAGATTTTATTTGTCTTCCTACTGAACTTCAACTTCTGCTATTGACCGATGCACAAGCGTGCTTAGATCTTCTCCACCTGCTCTGATACCATGTCGAAGATCTCCATTACCATACTTGGCCTGAGCTCAGTCGCAGAGAGAAGAGATTTTAGAGGAGGAAGAAGACACTGTTGTATTAAAAACTAAAGAAGTAAAGCTACAGTACAGTGTATTAATACTGTATGACCGCCTAAACTAACTAGCCTCACTATTTACTTAAATACCCTTATACATCACAATTACTTAACTACTTCACCTAAATCTATATCCGTAATAATAAGTTAGGAATTCTAACTTTTGGCTTTTGGCTTGTTTTTGTCATTTTAGCTTAAAAATAAATGCTTAAAAGCACTTTTTTACTTTTATCCAAACACTACAAAATGGCTTAAATGCTATTTTGGCTTAAAAGCACTTAAAACAAGCAAATCCAAACGGGTAAGTTGTGAGATTTATAAAATTCCAGTAAAACGAGGAAGAAGACACTGTTGTATTAGGTGTAATTGCTCGATATTCAAATTAAATCATTGTATCAAGGGAGTACTCACACCTTAGTAGCGTATATTCACTTTGAAAAATGTAAAAAGATTAGTTTCAGCTCAATTTTAATTTTCATTTTTTAAATGCTATACATGTTACGACTAATTGAAATGCTAATTGAAATGTAAAAAGTAAAAAGTAATGTAAAAAGTAATCTTACGACTAATTGAAATGCTATACATGTTCATAAATAATTTTTGAAAATTGTTTGTATTGACAACAACTAAAGTTGCCCAATTTATAAAATCGGTCGTATGTGTTAATATACAAGTGACGACTTAGAAAGTTAGAAACTTTTGTTAAACATACTGTCACGATCCAAACCCGGTCATGATGGCGCCCAGCACACTACTAGGCAAGCCCGACCATTTTCAGTATTAAACCCAATTGATAAACAGAGATAGATAGATAAAACAGTGAATCACCAAACCATTTAAGTCAAAGATCAGGAAATACTGCTAAAAATGCGGAAGTTTAACAAAATACAGAATATAGCCCAACCATGGACCCGGTGTCACGAACATGAGCTTCTAAATGCAGAGTGTCACCCTACTACAAAGTCTGTCTAAAATCTCATAATGCGGAAACAAAAGATAGGGATAGAGGGGAGGAATCTAATGCTGCGAACGCCATGCAACTACCTCGATGCTCCCGAAAGCTAACTCTGCTCGATCAAACTGGATCTACTCAGCCTGAGAAGAATCTGGATCTGCACGCAAGGTGCAGAGAGTAAAGTGAGTACTCCGACCCAGTGAGTAATAAACATAAATACAGTCTGAAAGTAAGAAATCGCAGAAAATACACAAGGTAACCTATATCTAACAGTTCAGATCAATATCGATATAAACATGTAAAATAATAATACAGTTAAGGGTATAATTCACGATAAGATGCAACACATATAACGGTACACTCTAGTACCCGCTGCGACATGCAGCCCGCTCCACTTATTTAACATCGATGGCGCTCGGTGGGGGTGTGTATAGACTTCGGAGGGGCTCCTACAGCCCAAGCGCAATATCAGCCATCTTGTGGCATCAAATAGGCTCTCGGCCTCAATATCAGTATATCATTGCTGCGGCGTACAGTCCAATCCATATCAAAGAAGACATCCTCACTATCGGGTCCTCGACCTATCTCAGTCAAATAAGTTCACAGCCACTCGGGCATGACATACTGTAGGGACCTCAGCCCTCATATCCTTTTTATTTAATATTCATGATTAAAAACACAGTCCTTATAGTACTTTAACAGTTGAAAACATGACTTGAGAGTACAATGTATGCAAACAAGTGAGGAAAACTAATGAAGATCCTCTAAGGATTCAACAGGTCGGCACAAGGCCCCAAACATGGCAATAAGCCCAATTCACAGTAATAAGGTATGCGTCTCAATCGCCAATATAGTGGATATAGCACTCGGGATGGACCAAGTCACAAATCACCATCAGTAAACGACCCCGCACTCATCATAGAATGCGTGTCACGCCTCAATATAGCATTACGATGTGAAAGTCCGGGGTTTCAAACCCTCAAAGCAGCATTTACATCAATTACTCACCTCTAGCCGGCCAACAACTAGCTCGCAGTGCCCTTTCCTCGCAAATCGACCTCCTCGCGCGTCGAATCTAGCCAAAACCACAACGAATACATTACAATAGGCTAAGGGGATATAACCTAATCGAAAAGACTCGAAAAATATCTAAAATCACAAAATTTGTAAAACCCGAGCCCCGAGTCCACTTCTCGAAAGTCAGAAATTTTTATACCAAAATGTTCCTTATCTCGACACGAGTCCATACATGTAAAGTTTATCAAAATCGGAGTCCAAATGCTCCCTCAAATTCCAATTTCTCATTCAAAAATTCAAGCCCTAGGTCTTCCCTTTTTAATCAATTTCCATGAATTTAGGTATTGAAATCACAATTAGATGATGTTTCTAGGTCATAGGACTTACCTTCAATCGATTCCCAGTCAAAACCCTCTCAAAATCGCGTCAAAAGCTCCCAAGGTCGCTTAAAATGGTGAAAAATAAACTTGGTTTGCGGATGAGATGACCTTAAAACATTCTGCTCAGATGTAAAATAACCCTATGCGATTGCATCACTCCTGTTGCGATCACATAGCACAAAAATCCATCCTCCAAAAACCCTCTTATACGATCGCATAACTGCCCCTGCGATCGCACAGAACAGCCTCCCAACCTATGCGATCGCACACCCTCTTACGCGATCGCATAGAGCAAAATCAGAACCCCTAACAGAACCTCTTATACGACCGCAATGCTCCCTATGCGATCGCATAGAGCAAAAATCTTTGCAACACTTTAGCTATTTTCTACAACTCCCAAAGGCCAAGATTGGTCCGATTGACCACCCGAAAACACCCCGAGGCCCCCTGTACCTCAACCAAAAGTGCCAACCCATCCTAAAACATCATACAAACTCGCTCCAATCATAAAAACACATCCAACAACACAAAAATCACCAATTCACGACGGATTCAAGCCTAAGTTCAACCAAACTTCCGAAACTCGCATTTGATCAAAAACCCGACCAAACGACGTCCGAATGACCTGAAATTTTGCACACATATCCAAAATAACCTAACGAAGCTACAACAACTCTTGGAATTCCATTCCGACCCCTGGACCAAAATCTCACCTACCAACCGAAATTCGTCAAAACACTAACTTCGCCAATTCAAGCCAAATTCTACACCAGACCTCCAAAATCTATTCTGATCGCACTTCTAAGTCACAAATCATCCCCCGAAGCTAACCGAATCACCGGAATTCACATCCGAGCCCTCTCACTAAATTGTCAACTTCTGGTTGACTTTTCCAAAATAAGCTTTCCTTTAAGAGACTAAGTGTCTCATTTCCATCTAAAACCAATCCAATTCGACTCGATCACCTCAAATACCGATAATGAAGCATAGAGAAACACAATACGGGGGAAATGGGGCGGTAACTCACGTGACGACGGGCTGGGTCGTCACATCCTCCCCAACTAAAACAAACGCTCGTCCTCAAGTGGGTCAAGAAACATACCTGGAGCCTCAAACAAGTGAGGATATCTGCTCCGCATCTCCCGCTCGGTCTCCCAAGTAGCCTCCTCCACGGGCCGACCTCTCCACTGTACCTTCACTGAAGCTATATCCTTCGACCGCAACTTCCGAACCTGACAACCCAAAATAGCCACTGGCTCCACCTCATATGTCAAATCATCATCTGACTGAACCGTGCTGAAGTCTAAAACATGCGACGGGTCCCCAACATACTTCCGGAGCATAGAAACATGGAATACCGGATGAACCCCCGACAAGCTGGGTGGCAAAGCAAGCATATAGGCCACCTCCCCAATCCTCCTAAGTATCTCAAAAGGCCCTATGAACCACGGACTCAACTTTTCTTTCTTCCCAAATTTCACAACGCCCTTCATGGGCGAAACCTTCAGCAAGACCTTCTCGCCCACCATATAAGATACATCTCGAACCTTCCTGTCCGCATAACTCTTCTGACGCGACTGAGCTATATGAAGTCTCTCCTGGATCAACTTCACCTTATCTAAAACATCCTGGACCAACTCTGTCCCCAATAACCTAGCCTCGCGGAGCTCAAACCAACCAACCGGAGATCTACACCGTCTTTTATATAAGGCCTCATACGGTACCATCTGAATACTGGACTGATAACTGTTGTTGTAGGCAAACTCTGCAAGCGGTAATAACTCAACACAAGAACCTCCAAAGTCAATAACACAGGCACGCAACATATCCTCCAATATCTGAATGGTACGCTTGGACTGCCCGTCCGTTTGAGGATGAAATGTTGTGCTCAAGTCTACCTGCGTACCTAAATCTCGCCGAAACGTCCTCTAAAACTGGGAAGTAAATTTAGTGCCCCTATCTGAGATACTAGAAACTAGAACTCCATGCAACCGAACAATCTCCCGGATGAAAATCTCTGCCAATCGCTCCGAAGAATAGGTAGTACACACCGGAATGAAGTGCGCGGACTTGGTCAGCCGATCCACAATCACCCAAATCGAATCAAACTTCCTCGAGGTACGAGGGAGACCACTCACAAAATC
>MU688022.1:226099-244534 GCA_026770625.1 Nicotiana glauca | reverse complement strand
CAAGAATTTCCTTTGTCAAGTTTAACTCAAGATTCGTAAATAATATTTCACTGTTAGCTATGCAGTAAAATAATTAAGAGCAGAATCAAATAAACAACCCATAACGATAGATTCAAGATCTTCAATCTGAGCTTTAAACAACAAGATCATCTAACACCCACGACCCTAGAATACTTGGGTTTTTAGCTACTCATATTCATACAAATATCAACAATAAAAGTCTTAAACACAATATAAACAAAGAACTAGAAGAAAGTTTAGAAGAACTCTTTGAATCCCTGCTCCAAGATGTTGTTCTTCTTCTCTTCTCTTAGCTCCAAGATGAAGCTCCTCCTTCTTCTATGGCTTTTTCTCCCTAAAAATCTGATCCCTAATCTCCCTCTCCTTCAATAATGGAGGTTTACTTTAAGTAAGTTGAGTGGATCTCTTCAGTTTTCCCATTTTACCCCTCAATAATTCATTTCCCGGACAGAAACGCGTGAAGTATCGCGCGAACTATGAACTTCGCGCGTTTCTTCGCGCGATCAAGGCAGAAAGTTTTCCAAAACGCGCGAAGAAATGCGCGAACTTTCGCGCGAAGTTTATACTTCGCGTGTCTGGGAATTCGGTAAAATGCAGAAAATGAAAGTTGTAGCCCTTTTAAATAGCTATCCATCAATATATTATGGAGCCCAAACGGAGTTCTGAGCAAAAAGTTATGGGCATTTTACTAGACAATGTGTCGTATGCCTACTCAACTCATTGTTTTGTTCTCCGGTCTTGCGTTGTGACCCCCGAATACGATTCCAACTTGATTTATTTAGCTTTTACTCAGACTTCAAAGCCTCAAATTACTCAAATTCATTCCGAATTAATTCTTAAGTTGGAAACTCTTCCTGCAAGGCATAAATCATGAATTTAGTACAACTCATAATCATTTAAGCTCAAATCATTGTGAAATGCAATACTTATAGTGTTGTTACAATAACTAAAACATGAGTATTTAGCCTATGATCAAGATCACAGTTCACCCCTCGATCGAGGAAATCACAAACCATCAAGGCACATATAATACTGAGCGCTCACGTGCGCATACAAACGTGAAGAAGGAATTTTCAGAGTTATATCTCAAGCTGAATCAAGTACGTACAATAAGAATTCCAAGAAAGTGAAGTTTCCTAAAGGTTCTGCAGCCTCTCGAGGATAAATACAAACATCTCCGTACCGATCCGTGAGACTCTACTAAACCTACTCATGACTCGTAAGACCTAGTAACCTAGGCTCTAATACCAACTTCTCACGACCCAATTTCCAAACCCGGTCGTGATGGCGCCTCTCGTGAAGATAAGTCCAACCAACTAACCCAAATCGTCTCTTTAACAATTATTAAACATAAATGAATAGATAAATACAGCTTAACGACAATAATAATAACCAATATTTACAACCCAACACAACCTGACCGGGGTGTCACAAGTCACGAGCATCTAAGAACACCGAACACAACTACTGAGCCAATAATAATATACAAAATGAAATCTGGAACCAAAGGACGAAGTCCGGTGCCGCGAACGCCGGCGGTCACCTTGCTCAGCTATGATAACAAAACCCTCAATCAGCTCTAACCCGCTACCGAGTAACAAATACCTGCAACTGCACGCGAGGTGTAGGGAGTAAAGTGAGTACTCCAACTCAATGAGTAATAAAAGTAAATAATAACTGAGCAGCAGAAATCACGTAAGACACTCCATCATGCTATAAAGAACAGTGCAATCCTTTGAGAAATCAATAAAACTGTGAAATCCTTTAGAAAATATCTGGGCTCAGTTAAAACCTCTTTTGAAAATATCTTTTTCAACAGTTAAGAAAATGAATGCGTAATCAGACAGTGCAAGTCAGCACATAAGTCAGCCCCTCGGGCACAACACTCCACTAACCATTAATACCAGGGTATCTGGTAAACGGTGCAAGAAGTAGTATGGGTGCCAATGAAATGAGAGTGCTGGATGTGATGACACGTAGTACAAATAGGAACCAATGCATGAATGCAATGCAATGCATATGACCGGTACACTCAGGTACCCACTGCGGCGTGCAGTCCGAGCCAACCATGTGTTTATCGTCGACGACACTCACTGGGGGTGTGTACAGACTCCGGAGGGGCTCCTATAGCCCAAGCACAATATCAAGCCATCTCGTGGCATCAATTAATTCCTGGTCGGTCATTTTTACCTGACCGGTCAGTCATTGTTACCTGACCAATTTACATCATAAAGTGTCATTGTTACCACTGTTTCAAGTCACATCATACAGTGTCATTGTTACCACTATTTCGAAATCACTACTGCGGCGCGCAGCCCGGTCCATGCTCAGTCCAAAAATCATCATAAGCCCCTTGGGCATTTATAAAATAGTAGTTCTCAGCCCGAATTATCATTTAAAATATCATTTGAGTTTTCAAAACTTAGGAGTATGGTTGAGTTTGCAAAAATAGTATTTAAAATCTTGGACTGAAACCAAATGATATGCAAGATATGATAAAACAGTAATATCACTCCCTGAAGGATTCACATAGTTGGCACGAATCCAAAACATGGTAATCAACCCAAAATTTGATGATAACAAGTAGTTTCAGTCAAATACGCGGTAAAAATCAACAACCGGGACGGACCAAGTCACAATCCCCAATGGTGCTCTACCCCACGCTCACATCCGGCGTGCAAGTCACCTCAATACAGCACTATGATGTGCAAATCCGGGGGTTCAAACCCTGAGGATATCATTTATAAGTATTACTCACCTCGAACCCGAGCCCCGGGACCACTTCTCGAAAGTCAGAAATTTTTATAGCAAAATTTTCCTCATCTCGCCACGAGTCTATACATATCAAATTCACAAGAACCAGAGTCCATTTGACCTCTCAAATCCCTAGTTTAACTCTCTTAAGTTTCAAGCCCTAACCTCCATTTTTAACCTTTAATTCCTTAGGTTTTCAGTGTTAATCCATGATTTTACACCATAATAATGTATTCTAATTCCAAGAATCCATACCTGATGAAAGCCCTCGAAACTCTCTTCGAAATTGCCCAAAACCCTCTTAGTCCGAAGTGGAAATGTTGTGTTCTTTCAAAAATTCGCGAAGAAGATTAATTTCACTTAACTGCTAGGAATTTCGCTTCTGCGCATAAATCACCACTTCTGCGACTTCCGCATATGTGGTCCATGCCCGCTTTTGGGGACTTTTCACTTAAGGCACCTACCACTTCTGCGGTCCCCGCTTCGCTTCAGCGGGATCGCTTATGCGGTACTATTTTCGCTCCTGCGGAATCTGGCAAGGGCTGAGACTTCCGCTTCTGCACTCCTCAAACCGCTTCAGCGAGACCGCACCTGCGGTCCAATAACCGTAGGTGCGAAACCAACAGATACCAACAAATTTGAACATGCAATTAACTACAAAAACCTTCTGTTTAACCACCCGAATTCACCCCGAGGCCCCCGGGACCTCAACCAAGAGTACCACCATGCCTTACAATATTACCCAAACTTGTTCCAATCATCACAACACATCAACCAATACTAAAATCATCAATTCTCATCGGATTCATGCCTAAGTTCTTTAAGAACTTCCGAAAAATGCATTTGATCAAAAACCAGACCAAACGATGTCCGAATGATGTGAAAATTTGCACACATATCCAAAATCACCCAACGAAGCTACAGTAACTCTCGAAATTCCATTCCGACCCTCAAATCAATATCTCACCTATAACTGGATTTCGCCAAAATACTAACTCGCCAATTCAAGTCTAATTCTACACCGGACCTCTAAAATAAATTCCGATCATGCTCCTACGTCACAATTCATCCTCCGAAGCTAACCAAATCATAGGAAATCACATCCGAGCCCTCTAACTCAATAGTCAACATTCGGTTGACTTTTCCAACTTAAGCTTTCCTTAAAGTGACTAAGTGTCTCATTTCTTATCAAAACCAATCCAAATCAACTCTAACACACCACATGCAGATAACAAAACATGAGAAAGCATGAAATGGGGGAAATGGAGCAATAACACATGAGACTATGGGTCGGGTCGTCATAAGTTTCCTGGTTTTTTTGTTAGTGGTTGTTTGATTCGCCTTATTTTTATCTGAATTAACAAGTTAAAAGCCCTAATTTTGGGATCTTGTTTGAGTTTCTGTTTGTTATTCACTTGATTTACCCTCTTATATATCTGATTTAGCATGAGTGAAAACCCTAATTTTGGGGCTTATCCGGGATTCTAAACCTGTTTTGTTTGTTTGACTGCTCATCTCCTCTAAACTCGTTTGATTCTCAAAAACTCTAGTTTCTTTGGGGACTATTCAATCTCTTTTTGTTTTTGCAACTCGTTCGTTGAAATTGCAGTGTGCTTCCATTCTCTTGACTATTTTTTGGTTATGAGTTCTTTGCATGCATCTGAATCTTTTCTCTATTGTTAAGCGCTGAAACTTGACTATCATGCCTTTTAGTTACTGCTACATACTATTATTTTGCCACAACTTAGCTTCACGTGCCTATTACTTGTGCATTCATGTATATATATATTGAGTTCTTTCGGTAACTTGTGAGTAATTTTCAAAAAAAAACTTTTCCTTAGTAAAATTCTAATTTTACTCGCCCGTTAAGAGGTAATTGATTCTCTTCCTTTGATTGGCCTCCCTGAATCTTTCCAAAAAAATAATTTTACACCCTGTACTTAGACTTAATTTCCCATTATATTACCTTATTGCTTCTTTTATGGAAACAACCATTCTATTTACAAGGTTCATTCTCCCTTTCCTTATTTAAAACCTGTTAGCATCCTTTTGAATAAAAATCCCCTGATTGAAGGGGAATCTTATACTAATTTGATTCTGATTTGTATCCATGCCATATTTGTGTTAGACTTGTACTTGTTACCTTATTTCTCTACACATTTTCAAAGCTATAAATACTCTCATCCCTTTTCTTGGAGAATAGAGAACACAATCTGAGTTCACAATTCATTCTCACTTAAGCTCTCTCTTTCTGATACTCGCACTGCTGTGGACTTTGTTTACTTTCTTCTGCACTCTTTTGCTTCTCTACTGGTATGTCTCAATTAGTTTACATGCCTCAACAACAATGTGTTTAATTCCGCCCCCCTTTGTTTCAAGTATATTGTCACATGTTTCCCCTTTCCTTTATAGTTCAGTATCTAACCTATGTATGCAATCAGTTGTTTGTCATGAATTTGATACTTTATGAATCCCCTTTACCCTTTACCCTTTGTATGTGAGTTATGGTTCAGGACATAACATCACTCTAATTTGCTGTTTATGATACTGAACTAGATTCTTTGAATCCCAAACTCAATCAATGCCCATTCCCTTTTCCCCTTTTATGTGTCTGAGCCCTGGACTGCGGTCTGATAGTGTCCTAATCACTATCTAGACTTTGGCCTGATCTTTAAAAGGTCTGCTCCCAACTTGTTCAACCAAACAAGTGGTCAGGGGTGTGCCAGCCAACTTTGTGGCTAGGTATGACCACCACCTGCCCTGGCTCCCTAATTCCCCTTTCACTTTGCACTTACTCTTAGCTATAAGTTCTGCCCCTCTCTTGCAAGCCATACTTTGGGACCCCTGAGCTCCCTCTGAACTTGGATGCATGAGAGCTGGCTCTTCCACACTGCGCTATTCTAATTCTGATAGTATCCTGGGTGTAAGCAATGCTTGGAATCCCTGAGATTCCTTGGAACTTTGAAACACCTTGGATAAAGAGAAGGCTTTTGGAAATTCGATCCCGGAAGTGGCTCAATCGCATGTTATTAGACATTAAGGTTGAATTAGGCTCCTCGGATCTAGCTGTTAGCTTTTGATGTATCTTTTAATTTCTAGTTTGATTCATTTGGTTGTAATAATTTTGTATGAAACTCGGGGAGTATAGTAAAAGGGTGTGAGAGGGGTCTTTACTTTTCTTGCATCCAAGCGGTAGAAATCACGAGTTAGGATTTTTTTTATTTTTTATCAAACTAGAAATATTGCCTATAGGGTCTTTAATACTAATTCAATCACATGAGTACCATGCCTATATGATTTAACGCTTAACTTTACCGCAAAATCACCTAGAAAGCATGTCTATAGGATTTAACATTCATGTTATGTAATGACACATATAGAGATCATGTCTATAGGATCTTGAATTTCTGCTTATTCAAATGTCATTAGGAAAACTGTTTATAGGCTTAATAACAAAGTTTCATATAGACCTCATGTGTATAAGACTCCTATAAATGTCATGAAGGGGTGTTAGAATTAGTAAACATATAGAAATCATGCCTATAGGAAACCTCGTCTTTAATAACATCATTCATTCTTAAGCAGTATCTATTGTTGGAACTCGTGTCTTTACTGAAACTGGTAATTTTCTTCTTCTGAAACCCGCTAAAATTGGTAAACATTTTCCTATAACCAATCTGCACTCCCCCAAAACTTGTAAACCTTTTAATTAGTCTACATCTTTTCTGAAACAACTGGTAACTCCTTTTCTATAATCGGTTTGCATCTTTTCTCTTTGTTTAAACTGATAACTCTTTTTCTAAAATCAACTTGCATATTTTTCCGAAACTACTATTAACTCTTTGCATCTTTTTCCTGAAATTAATAGATTCTACGCCTAGGTTTTTTTTTTTACTTAAATAAAAGGTTGATTAATGAATTGGGTTAGTCCCTGACAACTGTATCCGAGTTGCCTAATGCAGACTTTCTGTTTAAATACATGTGTTGAAGTAGTCCGCTCGCTGCTTAATTTTAAATCTAAGACCAAATCAGTATTTGTCAAGGCATGCAAAATTAAATGATTATTTGACTTCTAGGGTTAATTTGAGCCTTGTATGCTTGTTTGTTCTCCCCTTTTACTTGATACTTGTTTTGAATGTCGAGCTAGAATTTTACCCCTTTTAAACTCCACAAAGGCCCCCCATCCTTTTCTGCCCCTTTAGGATTAGAAGTCCTAATACCCCGGGACTAATAGGATTGGGACGGGTAGTAGCATGCGATAAGTAAATGATACCATTTTGCGCTTTAATACCTAACGGGGTGGGAATGGTAGACATGGAGATGATGATTACAAGATAACACTCCGCGTACAACTGAGTACCAGTGTTGTGCGAATGATCCATGTAATGTATAAACCTAGGACCCCTTTCTCCTTCTTTATTAGTTTAACAAAATTTTCTGAATCTTTAAAGCTATTGCATTTTCAATTTTTGCTTCTTGCATGATCTTTCGAATTATTTGCACTAAGTACTTGACATTTTCCTCTACTTGCACGTTTTTTTACAAAAAAAATGCTCCTTTAAATTTCAGCACTTCTTCTAACTTTTTTGTGCTTCTTGTACTTGTTTATTTACATTTACATCTAAAGTCACAATTGTAGCATGGCCGGGAACCACACTAGTGGATCTTGAGGGGTGCCATAATTTCAAGCCCTTACCCAAAACTCTGGTCTGCATCTTTAATTCTTCTAAAAGTGTCCTAATGCACTATAATCATTAGGTGGCGACTCTCCAAACTCTAAAAAAACCCAATTTCCAAAGTGGGAAAAAGAGCTGTCTTCCCAAATGTCGTGAACCCGATTCCGCCTTAAGAAAAAGGGGGCGTCGACAGCAAGGCGACTCTGCTGGGGATTTCTTTAGGCTTTTACCATTGCATGCTATACGTGACTTTATTGCCTTCTTTTATTGCTTTTGTTTAATGTCTTTATTTGAAACTAACTTGTTTATTTTGTTTCTTTTTCTTTAATTACTTTCATTTATTGCTTTTCCATCAATACTGTTGTAATTTCTGAGCAATCATTGTAGAATTTATTGTATGAACGTGAAAATACATGTCAATTTGTTTCATCCTTGTAAACTGCATCTTCAACATCATATTCCACTCGTGCCAAACAAATACTATAGCAACGCTTATAATGAGTAGTTGCGCACTTCCAATACTATCACCCCTAAATTTGGCAAAGGCATATTTGCGGTAAAACCAGTCGATCAACGGTGTAGTCGACGGTTCCGTGCCTTTCCCTCTTGAGTTGTCCGCTCAAGGGTACCAGTCTAGCACTTCAAGATAGAAACCTTACTCTGTTAAACTGTACATGCATCATGGTCAAACCTCACCGAGTCAGTTATGTTGTCCACATAATGACTCATTAAAATAGCCTTGTCCAAAGTCCACCGGGTTTCCTTGAAACCCAAATAGACGACTCCATGTTCTGTGCATTTATTTGGAGAACTTAAGTGCTTGCTATGCTAATTATTAATTTAAATAGTCGAGTCAGGTGGGGGTAAGGGCCTAACACTCTATTTTGCAGAAAATAAGGCACGAGATCCCCAGATTTAGCATGGTAACCAGCATTCATCCAAGGCTACTAAATTAGTTGAACGACCTCCATTCTAGTGATAAAACACTCGTCCACAAGTACCTAGGGAATCTGCCTTCTCTCCTAAAGATTCAACCTAACAACAAAATCATAGAGGCTGCAACATTATTCTGGGATAGTGACAAATCTGTGTTCTGCTTTGTTGATCTAGAGATGACTCCTTTACTTGAAGAGATATGGGGTCTAGCTAGAATTCCTTGGGAGACTCCGGGTTTGCTTATGCCAGAAAATCACAAAGGAAGGGGTTTCTTTAAACTGATGGGGTTGAAGAAAAACCCAGACTTAACCTATTTGAAAGACTCCTACATCCTGTTTGACTATCTATACAAAAGGTACGGCCATAGCAAGTCATACTGTACCTATTCAGACGAATTTGCTATCACCTCATTGGGGCATGTCCATAGAAGGGTTTTTGTTTTCATGTTTTGCTTTTTGGGGGTGATCGTGTTCCCTATGAAGAAGGCTAGGATCCACACCAGACTAGCCATGGTAACCAAAACTTTGATGGAAGGGATTGGTGGGCAAACTTTCAACATAGTGCCCATGATCGTCGCCGAGATATACCGCGCCTTGAACAAGTGTCAACAACAAGGCAATCATTTTGAGGGTTGGAACTCATTGCTTCAGCTTTGGCTCATGGAACACCTACATAAAGGAGAATACCGATAGGAGATCCTACACAGAGATTGGGATGATCATATCGCCTTTCACCAGCCGAGGCGTATGAATTGTATGCCAAAGATGTTCGCTCAGCCAGAAGACGCCAGAGGGTGCGTAGAATTGTTCGAAAATCTGAAAGAAGACCGGGTGCAATGGATGTTTGAGTGGTTCCCTACGGATGAATTCATTGTCTGATCCCGAAATGCACCATTTCTTATACTGATTGGTTTTAGAGGGACTTATCCTTACGTTGCTCTCCGAGCCATGAGGCAAGCTGGAAGAAGACAAATCATACCAAGGGTTGATAAAACAAGTCACCTCAGGGCTGACTTCCAGGACGATGATAGCCCTCACAGGTGCCAAGCTCAGCATTTGTGGCATTGCAAAATCGTTTTGGGGAAGGAATTCATCGAGCCAGATAGGTACCATGCCGGTTGCGCACCGCATTATTGGGGTTGGTTAGAAGACGATGACATGGGTCAACCGAGATTTGTTCGAAGTCACAAAATTGTTGACGAGCATGATGATGCATATGTTAAGTATAATCAACTGCGCAAGAGAATTCGAGAGTGTGAAAGTGAGCATCTGGAAATACAAGAAACCCATCAGAAATTGATCGAGGAGTGGAAAGAAATGGCTGTCAGCGCCAACAACCGACTAGGATATTTGGAGCGGGGTCTAGTAGAGTTGGAAGGAAAGTTCATCAAGAGGATCGAAGACTGCCAAAACGTCGAAGGAAATGCGGGCGGACATCTGGCCCGAGCCTACTTACTACTAGGACTACGCGTGTTGGTGTAGCTGTTCGAGGGAGACAAGACTGCCAAATCTGGGGAAGGTCCTTCTGGGACCAAGTAGTTAGAAGTCCTTTATTTTGCTTTAATGATGTAATAAGACCAAAGGCCACTTGTGACATTTACTTTCTGTTATTTGGATTCGTTTTGGATTTGTCTTATTTTTATCAATAAAATGAGGCATATAGCATTATAAGTTCTCCAGAACTATTTGTCGCTAGGCCTACCTTGGGCACAACGAGGCACCAAAATTAGGGCGCGATTTATATTCTCACCCAATGTGTTTAAATACTGCAATACTTTTTCCTCAGAACCCGCACTAACTTGTTACCTTTTTGTTTTTCTTTTATTTTTGTTCCCCTCCCCAAAGGTTAGTTCGTGCATTCTGGCACCATCAACATACTCTACAAGATCCAAGATCCCTCCACCTCCTCCGCCTCCGAGTCCTATCCGGAACAAGAACAAAGCAAAATGGGAGATACAAGCGCCAGAAAGGAGATTGAGATTCCTCAGGGTACCTCGGTTGCTAAGGAAACTACTACACAACTGGAACAAAAGCTGTTGAGATTTCAAGAAGAACTGGATCAGGTTCGGAATTTGGCAAACCTGTCATTTTCCCTCACCGCTCCTGATGTCAACACCCAAAATCTCGCACCTCCACAAAACACCCTGCAACCACAGATACAACCCACTCATACCTGTAACACGTGCCACACTCCAAATAACACCCAACTACTCATTCCCGAGCCACTGAACACCACAAATGACCATCTCCACAACACTCCTATTTACGTGGATACCGTACCCCACTACACCCAACCAATCTCAAATGCACCTAAGTCTGATGACAAGGACTCTCTTATCAGGAACTTAGCGGCAGAACTCAAGAAGTTAACCAGTCGAGTTCAGGGCGTGGAAGGTAACAGAGGTATTGAAGGGCTAAATTATGAAGACCTATGCATTCAACCAGATGTTGAACTTCCGGAGGGGTACAAACCTCCCAAGTTCGAAATGTTTGATGGAGAAGGAGATCCCAGAGTCCACCTGAGGACCTATTGCGTTAAGTTAGTGGGGGTTGGAAGAGATGAGAAGATCGGTATGAAGCTCTTCATGAGGAGATTAAAGGGAGATGCACTATCCTGGTACATCAGTCAAGGCCCCAAGAAATGGACGAGTTAGGTAGGTATTGCATTAGACTTCATGGATAGATTTCAGTTTAATACAGAGAACGCACCAGATGTATTCTACATATAGAATTTGAAGAAGAAACCCATCGAAACATTCCGCGAGTATGCTACTCGTTGGAGATTAGGAGCTGCAAAGGTCAGGCAGGCCCTAGAAGAAGAACAAATGAATAGATTCTTTTTCTGGGCTCAGGATCCCCAATATTATGAGAGGTTGATGTTGATCGAGGGTCAAAATTTCTCTAATACCATCAAACTCGGAGAAAGAATCGAAGAGGGCATCAAAAATGGTATGGTTACAAATTTTGAAGCATTGCAAGCCACCAATAAGGCTTTACAAACCGGTGGCGCATCCAAGAAGAAAGATGTAAGTGCGGTGATGGTCGCACAAGGAGCCAAATCACCACCAAAATACCACACTTACCCATCACCTCCACTTACATATCAGCCTATCCCAAATTACCAAGCACCCGCACCCTCCTATCCAACTTCCATTTACCAGTCCTCTCCACCTCTCACATATCAACCCACCTCACCTAGATACTCTCAACCAGCACCTATTTACCAAGCTTATAACGCTCAACCCTCTCACTATCAATCACCACCCACCCGTCAAAATTTTTCGAGACCCAGACCAAATTTTGACCGTAAACCTCCCAAACAATACACATCCATCGCAGAACAAATTGACCAGTTATATGAAAGACTTAAAGCTGCTGGTTACGTCACTCCTATACCAGACAAAGCCCAGAAAATCCCTCCTAATAGGTCAACCCCAATAAGACCTGTGCATATCACTCCAGCATGAAGGGACAGACCCTTGACGAGTGTTGTTCATTGAAAGATAAGATTCAGACCCTGATCGACAATAAGTTCATTGTAGCAAAGGAACCCGCTCCTAATGTTCGTAACAATCCCCTGCCTGACCACAAAGGTGGAGACATTCATATGATCGAGATAGAGGATGATTGGGACCCCAAAGGGTCAATAGGTTTGATTGCTGAAGGGGATGAACCAAAGAAGCTAGCGGTTACCCTTAACCCAATTGTTGTGCAGAATTAGCCCTCCATGGACGACAAAGTAAATATGTCTATACCTCTTGAATTTGAAGCACCTCCCTCTTCAAAGGCGCCCGGACCAATCGAGGTTGAATTTGGAATTCCAAAGGCACCTACACCCTTTGAAGTTGCTGTGTTACCACCAAGGATGCCTATTGCGGTGGCAATGACTGACATGACACCATTCCACTCAAAAGCCATACCATGGGATTACACTGCCGAAGCTAGGAGGAAAGGAAAGACCAGGACAGGAGAAACAATTGCGCGCAAGGAATGACTAGAACAGGGAGGGTCTACACCCCAGAGCACCTAGCCGAATCTGGTAGGCAAGCCCTGGGACGTCCTATTGAGACAGGACTCGACGATCTTTGGAGAAAAATACAGGCTAGGGAGTACTCAGTCGCTGAATAGCTGAACAAAAAACCAGCACAAATATCTATCCTGGCTCTTCTGCAGAGTTCAGACACTCACAAGAATGCCTTAATGAAGTTACTAAGCGAAGTCTATATGCCCAGCAATATAACCGGGGTGAAATGGTGAATATGGTGGGGCAAGTGTTGGAGAGCCATAAAATAACCTTCCACGAAGATGAGTTGCAACTAGAAGGTTTGAGCCACAACAAAGCACTGCACATCACCGTGCAATGTGAAGATTATTTCATCACTAGAGTCCTGATTGATGGAGGATCAAGCCTCAACATCTGTCCACTGATAACTCTCAGAACCTTGGGAAAAAGCCTGCATGAGATCAAAGATGGGGCTATCAATGTCAAAGCCTTCGATGGATCCCAGAGATCTACTATTGGAAAAATCAGCATGTGCTTGCAAATGGGGCCAACATGGTCCGACGTTAACTTCCAAGTGATAGATGTTCCGGCATCCTACAACTTGCTGTTAGAACGCCCCTGGATCCACGCTGCTGGAGCCGTAGCATTTACCCTGCATCAGGCGGTAAAGTTCGAATGGAATCACCAAGAAGTGATCATTCATGGTGATGGTAGTAACCCCATATATAGTCGCCATACCATCCCAATGATCGGGGGCAGAATGAGAATGGGAGGAGAAATATACCACCGCATCGAAAGGGTCAACGCTTTAGATAAAGACAAGTGGTGGGACAACAAGATCGAAAGTATCCTGAATTAGTGCGGGTAAGAGCCTGGAAAGGGGCTCGGTAAGAATCTCCAGGGGATCACTAAGCCCATCAAACTGAACAAGCATGGCACTACCTTTAGCTTAGGGTATGGTTATACTTGGAAGGAATTCCAGAACTGGTCGCCACCATGGCGCGGCCCCTACTATCCATTGGAGTTTTCGATACCTAGCTTGAAGCAAACCTTCCAACCAGCAGATACTATATATGGGTCAGAACAAGATGAAACATTGGCAGCCATGAAGAATTTGTTCCTGGAGGATGATGACATGGACTGCTATGTTCTTTTTGAGGAGGAAGGGGAGTAAGTCCTTTCCATATAGGCTGTAAGTAGGGGAGACCGCCTCAACAACTGGTCAACTAGGACCGTCAAAGCCCGGAGGGCTTCGGGGTAGCAAGGCTAAACAAAAGTAGCATGCATCGCATTTTTAGTTTACTTTACTAGTTGATTTTCTTTCCGCATTGTCTTTAATTTCGAAAAGAGCTCCGGTGTTTCAAACATTTTTAATCAAAGCATTTCAGTTTATCATATATATCTCACTTATTATTTTCTCTATCATTTACTCTATTTTATACAGCATTACTATTACTTATCTTGACGATGAACCAACGACTGTTACTTGCAACGAAACAATGCAACAAAAGGATATAGACTCAGAAGAAGATGAGATACCTGAAGAGGTCATCAGAGAGATTGAGAATTTTGAAAATAGACCTAAGTCCAACCTAAAAGAAACTGAGGTCATTAATTTGGGAGATACAGAAAATGTCAAAGAAACTCGCATCAGTGTCCACTTGTCTCCATCAGAGAAGGAAGAGTATACATAATTTTTAAAAGAATATGAGGACATATTCGCCTGGTCGTATAATGATATGACTGGTATCAGCATGGCTATTGTAGCTCACAAATTGCCAACAGATCCCGCCTGTCCACCGGTAAAGTAGAAGCTCAGGAAGTTAAAGTCTGACATGAGTTTGAAAATCAAAGAAGAGGTTACTAAGCAAGTCAAAGCTAAGGTTCTCAAGGTGGTAGAGTATCCGACATGGTTAGCCAACCTCGCGCCGTTACAAAAGAAGGATGGGAAAGTTAGAATCTGTGTCGACTACCGGGATCTCAACCGGGCCAGTCCCAAAGATGACTTCCCCTTGCCAAACATACATATTCTTATCGACAACTGCGCCAAGCATGAGCTGCGGTCTTTAGTTGATTGTTTCGCTAGATATCATCAGATATGGATAGACGGAGAAGTCTGGCCAAAGCCAATCAACTCAGATGCAGTGAAATGCTATTATGTGTAATCACTTATGATTTCTTTATGATGTAATTTGAACTACGGCTGACCTGATTTCCGTTTAAGAGGGAATACGTAGGCAGCCCTATGGGTTTGGTCACAATTTAATAAAATTCCATTCCCCCCCCCATTATTGGAACTGGGGCAGAATTTTGAGGATGACCCTCAAAATTCCGAAGATGGTCTTCAGTCTCTCATCTCCAAGAATGTCACCTCAGTAAACTGGGGCAGAATTTTGAGGAGGACCCTCAAAATTCCAAAGTTGATTTTTCATTTGTTCAGCATAGCCGTCAGAAGTGCCAAACTAGTAAACTGGGGCAGAATTTTGAGGATGACCCTCAAAATTCCGGAGCAAGAAAGGTTGAAATGCTTTAAACCACGTCGCAGTCATTGGTTCATTTAAACAAAACTATTTTGTACTTACGTTATATTTGTTAAATTATACATAGCTGGTGTTTAGCAATGCTACTCCAATGATGCACAACGACGGAAGCCACGGAAGAGTGAACTAACCTTTCCCCTTTACAAAACTCACGATTTTCTTTGGGTGCAGGCACCCAAGTCACAAAGTTCCCAAACATGTTACGCAACCGCATCGAACCGTCGTGCTTATTCGCATTTGCTATCCGCATGCAATGGCCCCAGCAACTGCAATATCACGATCAGCTATCAGCTAAGAATTTTTTGTTGTTACTATTCGCTTTTATCTTATTGCATAAGACTACTTTTCTGCTTTCTGAGACTAAGCGTTGTCTCCATCTACATTTTCTGCATTGCATAAGGCTACTTTTCTGCCTTCCGAGACTAAGCGTTGTCTCCATCTACATTTTCTGCATTGCATAAGGCTATTTTTCTGCCTTCCGAGACTAACCGTTGTCTCCATCTGTATTTCCTGCATTGCATAAGGCTACCTTTCTGCCTTCCGAGACTAAGCATTGTCTCCATCTGTATTTCCTGCATTGCATAAGGCTAGCTTTCTGCCTTCTGAGACTAAGCGTTGTCTCTATCTGCATTTCCTGCATTGCATAAGGCTACTTTTCTGCCTTCCGAGACTAAGCGTTGTCTCCATCTGCATTTCCTGCATTGCATAAGGCTACCTTTCTGCCTTCCGAGACTAAATGTTGTCTCCATCCTGCATTATCTGCATAAGGCTATCTTTCTGCCTTCCGATACCAAGCATTGTCTCCATCTTGCATTATCTGCATAAGGCTATCTTTCTGCCTTCCGAGGTTAAGCCCTACCTCCACTTGCATGGATGAAATATCGCCACCTTATCTTTCCTGCATGGCTGAAATATTGCCACTTTGTTTCTCTTGCATGGCTGAAATATCGCCACCTTTTACTTACGTCTTGCAATCAGCTGAAATATCGCCATTTACATTTTTTTTGCATCGGCTGAAACATCGCCAAACTATTTAAATTCTCTATCGGCTGAAACATCGCAATTTACATTTTTCGCATCGGCTGAAACATCACCATTTACATTTTTTCGCATCGACTGAAATATCATCAAACCGTATTTAAAGTTCTGTCAGCTGAAATATCGCCATTTATATTTTTTGCACCGACTAAAATATAGCCAAACTACTATTTAAATTCTCCATTGGCTGAAATATCGCCATTCACATTTTTTCACACTGGCTGAAATATCGCTAAACTGTATTTAAATTCTTGTCGGGTGAAATATCGCCATTTATATTTTTTGCATCGGCTGAAATACCGCCAAATCTTGCATTTCATGGGCTGAAATATCACCAAACTGTCCAAAGGCATCATCGTTGGGAGGCATCATCTTCATAGCCCGAGAACACCATGCCATGGCCCGAGTATCCCACTTTATATCCTGCACATCATTATTCAAAGGCATCATGGTTCGGAGGCACCATCATCATGGCCCGAGAACGTCATCTCATAGCCTGCGAATCCTTTAATTTTGCGCTTCATGGCCCAGGACATCATGGTCTGAGGACGTCATCCTAACCGTCCGAAGACAACATTCATGGTCCAATGGGAACTTGCATCACATTTAAGTTTATGCACGATATACGCCTATATTGCTCACTTGCAGGTACACCAGCTAGCAATGGTCGTCTCAGCGGTAGCGACCCCGTTCCGGTTCTCGCAGCCGATCAACTTCAAGATACCTCTTGCTTCCCCCAAACATCATGCCCATCTTTTTTAAATCTCCATCGGCATGTTCCGTCAATGTTTCCTGAACTACATACGGTCTGATTCCTGTAAAACCGGGGATATGTAGGCAGCTTAGAAACCGAAGCTCGATAAGGTTCTTTTCAAATCGCCGCTTCCGGTCAAAATTGGCCATCATATCTTTACCCGACAACTCTTTCATCCTTCCTGGGTAAAGAGGGGCAGCTGTTGATACCCAATTTTTCCCTAAGTATTTTTATACCAAAATATTTCCAAAATAGCATAGTGGTGCATATATAAGCACATCCAAGAGTTTTGACATTTTTAATGTTTTTTAACCAATTTATTGCCTATTTTTACACAACAAAATCGAATAATTATTCCCAAAATTATCATTTTGGTGAATAATTTATTTTATTTTTCACATTTACGCCAAAATATAATTGAGGTAATTCTCGCATATTTTTACAAGTTAATTTGGTATTTTTAAAGCTAAATGGCATATAATTGCAATTATAACTTATCTTGTAATTTATGGCGTTTTATGTTTATAAAATTAGTCCCAGCATTTTCTAATTAATATTTATATAATACTTATTTACCTAGTACATTTATTTCATTTTTAAAATCAGTATTACTATTTTTATAAAATTAAAAGGGAAAAATTGGCTATTTACGATTTGTCCTTATTGCATTTCAATTTTAGCCAATTTGGCACCCCATTTCAGCCCCAATTTGAAATCCAATTACCCAGCCCAATTAACATGCTTACCTGACCCAGTACATGTTGAACCGACCCATCCCATATCCCTTTTAAATCTCGGCCGTTGATCATTTAGATCAACGGCCACCGTTACTAAAATGATCAACGGCCACCGTTACTTCTTACCTTTTTTAATTCACACAACCGCCTAAGCCTATCTCATTTTCCCAATCCATCGCGTTCAAACGCTCTCGTCTCTCGAGCTCTCTCAAAACCCTAGCCGTCTCCTCCTATCGAAACCCTGATCCATGGATCCCCAGACTCATCGGAGCCCTACACCGGCCTCCCATGGCTTCTATGGTCTCATCTCTAAGGTCGTATGACCAGATCTTGAAAAGGTCTCGACCAAGCTTTGCTCGATGGCTATTCTACGGTTATCTTCAACCTCTATCCGGCCAGCTATGGCCATTCGAGTTCGATCTTCGACTTCTCTGCTCAGATCAATAGTTTCCAAAGCCTATCTCGTCTCTTGGGTTTCTTACGAAACCCTAATCTCTGAGGTTCCTGCGATTTATTTTAGATTTGTTCTGGATCTTTGTGTGTGTGAACCTTCTATGCGTTTATCTCAAAGATTCTTTAATGTTTGCTTTCAGAAACTCTATTTTCCTCAACTAGGGTTTCATATTATTTTATCTCGAGCATCTCTTCTTTGAATCTCGACATGTTTTTACTGTGTTTATTTGTATTATCTTCTATCTGAATTCGCATGTTGAAAACCCTAATTTTCTTGGGGATTTTGTTTGAGTTTCCTGATCTGTTTGTTAGTGGTTGTTTGATTCACCTTATTTTTATCTGAATTAGCATGTTAAAATCCCTTATTTTGGGATCTTGTTTGAGTTTCTGTTTGTTATTCACTTGATTTACCCTCTCCTATATCTGATTTAGCATGAGTGAAAACCCTAATTTTGGGGCTTATCCGGGATTCTAAACCTGTTTTGTTTGTTTGACTGCTCATCTCCTCTAAACTCGTTTGATTC
>MU688022.1:203871-216853 GCA_026770625.1 Nicotiana glauca | reverse complement strand
AAATTTCAAACCCGCCCCGCCCTGCACCCGTACCACCCCATTGCCATCCCTACAAATAAGCCATATCAAATAAGGAAGATAACACATGCATGGTGTCGGTACAGACTCGGATGTCCAAGAGACAAACGAATAGCTACAATACTTATCCGGGGATTTATATCAATTTAAAGTGTCTATCCATGTATTTCAAATTCAATTCTTATGCACCACTTCAGACTCTGAAGGACAGTTAGTTATATGCTAAGTTCTCGAAGTGCGAGTTTTGGTTTAGTTCGGTTGCATTTTTGGGTCACGTCGTATCAGCAGAGGGTATTCAGGTGGACCCAAAGAAGATTGAGGCAATCAAGAACTGGCCTAGATCAGCATCAGCGATGGAGATTTGGAGTTTCTTGGGGTTAACAGGCTACTACTGTCGGTTCGTGGAGGGGTTTTTATCTATTGCAGCCCCGATGACCAGATTGACTCAGAAGGGTGCCCAGTTCAGATGGTCAGATGAGTGTAAGGCGAGCTTTCAGAAGCTCAAGACAGCTCTAACTACAGCACCGGTATTGGTTTTGCCCACGGGTTCAGGGCCTTACACAGTTTATTGTGATGCTTCCCGTATTGGGCTTGGTGCAGTATTGATGCAGGATGGCAGAGTCATTGCCTATGCTTCGAGGCAGTTGAAGATCCACGAGAAGAATTATCCGGTTCATGATCTAGAGTTGGCAGCCATTGTTCATGCTTTGAAGATTTGGAGGCATTACCTATATGGTGCGTGTGAGGTGTATACTGATCACAAGAGTCTTCAATACTTGTTCAAGCAGAAGGAGTTGAATTTGAGGCAGAGGATGTGGTTGGAGTTATTGAAAGATTATGATGTTACTATTTGTATCACACGGGGAGAGCCAATGTGGTGGCCGATGCATTGAGTAGGAAGTCCGCCAGCATGGGTAGTCTTGCTTATATTCTGGTCAGCCAGAGACCGCTTGCTTTGGATATTCAGGCCTTGGCCAATCGATTTGTGAGGTTGGATATTTCTGAGCCTAGCAGAGTGTTAGCTTGCACAGTCGCTCATTCTTCATTATTGGAGCGTATCCGTGATCGACAGTTTGATGATCCCCATCTGTGTGTCCTGAGAGACACGGTGCAATGTGGATGTGCCACGAAGGTGACCTTAGATAGCGATGGTGTTTTGAGATTGCAGGGGCGAGTTTGTGTGCCCAATGTCGATGGGATTCGAGAGTTGATCTTAGCGGAGGCCCATAGTTCTTTGTATTTTATTCACCCGGGCGCCGCGAAGATGTATCAAGATCTGAGGCAGCACTATTGGTGGCGCAGGATGAAGAAAGATATTGTTGCATATGTGGCTCGATGTTTGAACTCAGCAGGTTAAGTATGAGCATCAGAGGCCTGGAGGTTTGTTTCAGAGGATTGAGCTTCCCAAGTGGAAGTGGGAGATGATTAGCATGGATTTCGTTACCGGACTTCCGTTGACTCGGAAGAAGTTCGATGCGATATGGGTTATTGTTGATAGGCTAACCAAGTCAGCACATTTCATTCATGTGGCAGTCTCCTATTCATCTGAGAGGTTAGCTGAGATTTATATCTGGGAGATTGTTCGCCTTCATGGTATGCCGATATCTATCATTTCAGATTGGGGTACGCAGTTTACCTTGCATTTTTGGGGTGCAGTTCAGCGAGAGTTGGGCACACGGGTTGAGTTGATCACAACGTTTCATCCTCAGACTGACGGTTAGTCCGAGCGAACTATTCTAATTTTGGAGGATATGCTCCGGGCTTGTGTTATCGACTTTGGAGGTTCGTGGGATCAGTTCTTGCCTTTAGCAGAGTTCGCCTACAACAACAGCTTACAGTCTAGCATTCAGATGGCCCCATATGAGGCATTGTATGGTAGGCGATGTCGGTCCCCAATTGGATGGTTTGAGCCAGGAGAGGCTCGGTTATTGGGTACAGATTTAGTTCAGGAGGCCTTAAATCAAGATCATTCAGGACATGCTTCGTTCGGCTCAGTCGCGACAAAAGAGTTATGCAGATCGTAAGGTTCGGGATGTAGATTTCATGGTTGTTGAGCGGATCTTGCTCCGAGTGTCACCTATGAAGGGCGTGATGAGATTTGGGAAGAAGGGGAAGCTTAGCCCTAGGTTCATTGGTCCCTTTGAGATCCTTGATCGTGTGGGAGAGGTGGCTTATAGACTTGCCTTGCCACCTAGCTTGTCAGCCGTGCATCCAGTGTTTCATGTATCCCTGCTTCGGAGGTATCACGGCGATCCAGCCTACATGTTAGATTTTAGCACTGTCTAGTTGGACAAGGATCTGTCTAATGAGGAGGAGCCGGTAGCTAATCTAGACCGGCAGGTTCGACAGTTGAGGTCAAAGAGTTTTCCTTCAGTGCGTGTTCAGTGGAGAGGTTAGACTCCTAAGGCATTAACCTGGGAGTCCGAGTCTGATATGCAGAGCCGTTATCCTCATTTATTTCCTGACTCAGGTACTTCTTTCTTTTGTCCATTCGAGAACGAACGGTTATTTTAGAGGTGGA
Source organism: Nicotiana glauca (assembly GCA_026770625.1). Taxonomy (NCBI): domain Eukaryota; kingdom Viridiplantae; phylum Streptophyta; class Magnoliopsida; order Solanales; family Solanaceae; genus Nicotiana; species Nicotiana glauca. The sequence goes on along the minus strand of MU688022.1, from coordinate 214,314 downwards.
GAATGTGACGACCCAAAGGGGTCATCACCTATTTTCTCTCTTTTCCATGCTTCTGAGGCCTTGAAAACCTCACTTTTAATTGCCTCAATTTGCGTGCGCAGTCCAGGTGCGTAGCTGGAAAGCTTAAATATGAATTATGTGTAAAAATTGATGAATTTTGGTATTAATATGATTAAAGTTGACTTTGGTCAATATTTTGGGTTAACGGACCTGGACTCGTAATTTGATGACCCCGGATGGTCCGTAGGAAAATATTAGACTTGGGCGTATGCCCGGAATCGAATTCCGAGGTCCCAAGCCCGAGAAATGAAATTTTGTGTGAAATTATTTTTTGAAATTAATTAAGGAAAATGGAAAGGAAATTTGATCATAAGACTACGGTATCGGGCTCGTATTTTGTGATTTAAGCATTTTCTGTAAAGTTTGGTTGAAAACGGACGTCATTTGACGTGTTTCAGACTTATAAATGGAAAATTTGTGTTTTATGAAAAATTGAAAGAAATCATGCGATTTGAGGCTTGATTCTATGTAAATGATGTTATTTTGGCAATTTGATCGCACGCATAAGTCCGTAGGATGTTTTTGAGATTGTGTGTGTATTTGGTTTGGAGCCCCGAGGGCTTGGGTGAGTTTTGCATAGGCCACGGGGTGAAATTTTGGACTTAAGGAATTCCAAGCCTGCATGTTTCGCATTTCCCAAACATTTTTCGCAATTACCAGGATTGTTCGCATTTCCCAAACTTCTTTTGCAATTCCCAGGTTCGCATTTCCCAAACATTTTTCGCAATTCCGAAGCCTGTTTGCATTTCCCAAACTTTCTTCGCAATTCCCATGTTCGCATTTCCCAAACATTTTTCGCAATTCCCAAGCCAGTTCACATTTCCCAAACTTTCTTTGCAATTCCCAGGTTCACAATTCCCAAACTATTTTCGCAATTTCCACGCCTGCTGGGTTCGCAATTGCGAACCCATGTTCGCATTTCCCACATTTGAGACCTGCAATTTTTCATGCTTAGACGAATTTTAACCCTCATTTCTTCATTCTTTCAACCCAAACACTCCATAAGCGATTTTCCAAGAAAACTTTCTTCCCCAAATCATTTGTAAGTCAATTTTTACTTTATCCCTTCAATCATTTACATCATTTATTATGTTTTCATCTTAAAATCAATGATTTTCATGGGTAAAAATGGGGATTTTGGGTAGAACCTAGGTTTTCTTCAAATTGGGGACTTGGACCTCAATTTTAGTTCCAATTTCAAAACAAATCATAGATATGAACTCGTGGGGGAATGGGTAACCGAGTTTTGGTTCGAACCTCCGGTTTTGACCATGTGGGTCCGGGGGCTTTTTGGAAATTTTTGAGTAAATATTTGGGAAATTCATTTTCAAGCATTCAAATTGATTCAATTAGCATTTGTTGATACATTCAAGTAATTTATGACTAGATTCGAGAGGTTTGGTGGTGAATTCGAGGGGTAAAGCTATACTAGAGGCTTGAGTTGAGTTTGGAGCATTCGAGGTAAGTGTTTGATCTAACTTTGGCTTGAGGGAATAAGATTAGAGTTGTGACGACCCGACCCATCATCTCATAAGTTACAGCTCCAATTTCCCCATTTTCAGCTTCCTTATGCTTCATTATCCATATCTTGTGTAATCGAGTTGATTTGAAGTGGTTTTAATAATAAATGAGACATTTAGTCACTTTAAAGAAGCCTTAAGTTAGAAAAGTCAACCGGGTGTCGACTTATGAGTTAGAGGTCTCGGATGTGAATTCCGATGATTTGGTTAGCTTCGGAAGATGATTTGTAACTTAGGAGTGTGACCGGAAGTGATTTTGGAGGTCCAGTGTAGAATTAGGCTTAAATTGGCAAAGTTAGTATTTTGGCGATTTCCGGTTGATAGGTGAGATTTTGATTCGAGGTTCAGAATGGAATTCCTAGAGTTGTTGTAGCTTCATTAGGTGATTTGAGATATGCGTGCAAAATTCCAGGTCATTCGGACGTGATTTGGTTGGGTTTTTGATCAAAAACGTGTTTCGGAAGATTTTTGAAACTTAGGCTTGAAGCCGATGTGTTTTGAGCGATTTTATGTTGTTTGAAGTGTTTTGATGATTGGAACATGTTTGAATAAGGTTTTAGGAAGTGTTGGTACAATTGGTTTGAAGTCCCGGGAATTCGGGTGAGTTCCGGGCAGGTTCCGAGATGTTTTAGGCCAAAAATCATAGCTGTAGCAGGTCCAGAAGGGTTGCAGGCCTCGGAACCCACCCACGCAGTCCGCACAAAAAGAAGTGTGCCCGCGGTGAGTGCAGTGCGGACCACACAAAAATGGGCGCGGCCGCAATAGGCGTCGCGCGAACCGCACAAAAAGGGGCGCGACCACGGTGAAGAGCCTGCCCGCTGTTCCTACTTCGGAAGCTCATATCTTTCGATCTACAAGGAATTTTGAGATTATTTAAAAACAAAAGTTGTAGCCCTTCGTTTCTAGATTCAACAAACGTAAAGATATCACAATTTGGACATATGTAGAGAAAGTTATAGCCAAAATACCGAAACTTGTCACTACAGTCAAAATCTGGCGCGGCCGCGGTCATTTGTGCGCGGCCCGCGGTCATTTTTGCGTGGCCGTGGAGGTGAAAATCTGGGGGCTACTCTATAAATACGAGGTTTTGGGTTTCATTTGATATTTTGACCTAGAGAGCTCGGATTTTGGCAATTTTTCGAAGGTTTTTCAAGAAATTCATCGGGGTAAGTAATTCTAACTCAGATTTGGCTAGATTACATGAATATATCATTGAATTCATCATTTAATTTGTGATTTGGGATGGAATTTGAGAAGAAAATTGGTAAAATCTTCCAAAATATAAAATGATGATCTGAAGGACCAAATGGTATCGGAATTGGATAAATTTTGTATGGTTAGACTCGTGAGAGTATAAGGATGCTAGTTTTGTAAATTTTGTCAAATTCCGAGATGTGGGCCCGGGGGACGGGTTTGACCAATTTCGAGAATTTCATGGTAGTTTGTTGTTTTCAAGTGGGCTTTGTTCCTTTAACATATTATGGCGTATTCGTTCTGATTTTGGATAGATTCGACACCCGTGGGGGCCAATTCGAGGGGCAAGGGCGTCGCGAGTTAAAGAAATAGCTGATTCGAGGTGAGTAATGATTGCAAATGATATTTTAAGGGTTTGAAACCCTAAATTTGCACATCATAGTGCTGTATTGAGGTGACTTGCACGCCAGATAGCGAGCATGGGGTAGAGCACCGCTGGGGATTGTGAGTTAGTCTGTCCAGATTGATGATTTTACTGTATATTTGACTGAAATTACTTGCTATTATCATAATTTCGGCTGATTGCCATATTTGGACTTCGTGCCAACTATTTGAACCCTTCGGGTATTGTTGTTGATAATTCCTCACTGATTTAATTATATATTTGAACTCAGTCATGTATTTTCCACTGTTTTAAAACTCAACCAAGTCTATTATGCCTCAAACACTCGAAATGATATTACTAAAAATACTTTGGGCTGAGCATCATGTTTTATTGTTGCCTGAGTGGCTTATGTGATTTTGCTAACTGAGTAAGGCCGAGGGCCTATATTGTGAGGATACATATGGATCGGGCTGCGCGCTGCAGCGGTGTCATACTGATACTGATATGAGGCTGAGCGCCTAGATAAATGCCACGAGATGGCTTGATATGTGCTTGCACCGTAAGGGGACCCTCCCGGAGTCAGCACACCCCTAGTGAGCGTCGTCGATGTTAAAAGGAGAGAGCTGCACGCCGCATCGATATGTGGAGTAGGCTGCACGCCGCATCGGTACTGGTACTATTTGATGTATTTGCATTATCTTATTTGTTTGCTATTATCTGTTATTTTGTGCTACTTCTTGCAATATAAACTAGATACTCTGGCATTCCTTAATAACTGAGTGTTGTGCCTGCGGGGCAAAAATTCTATGCTTATCTGCACTATTCATTTTGCATTTATTTGCGTAACTGCTGAAAAAGGACATTTCAAAGGAGGCTTAAACCGAGTTAAGATATTTTCTAAATATTTCATAGCTTCACTGTTTTCTAAAAAGGGTTTACACTGCTTCTATATAGTATGATGATTTGCCATACATGATTTCTTGTTGCTGAGTTGTTATTTTCCCTTATTACTCACTGAGTTGGAGTACTCACTTTACTCCCTGCACCTTGTGTGTAAATGCAGATATTTATACACCCGGCAGTGGGTTTTGGTGATTGGAGGCAAAGTTATCGGAGTTTTAGCAAGATGGTTGTTAGCATTCGCAGCACCGCTTTTCTCCCATTTTGTTCATCAGTCCTGTTTTGTATATTTCAGACCTTGTAGTTGTAATTATACTCTAATAGATGCTCATGACTAGAGACACCCCGATGTCGGGCTGAGTTGGGTTGTTATTTCGCATGTTTATAGAATCGTATTGTTGACTACCTAAAGGATTGGATTATCCATACTTATAAATGACTTATTGTTTTATTAAGCTGTTTGAACTGAATTTGAGTAAGCGTCGGCTGGCCTTGTCTTTACGAGAGGCTCCATCACAATCGAGTTTGGGTTTTGGGTCGTGAAAAGTTGGTATCAGATCCTAGGTTACTAGGTCTCGCGAGTCATGAGTAGGTTTAGTAGAGTCTCGCGGATCGGTACAGAGACGTCTGTATTTATCCTCGAGAGGTTGCAGAACCTTTAGGAAAACTTCATATTCTTGGAATTCTTATCGTGCGTCCTTGATTAAACTTGAAATGTAACTCTTGAAATTCCTTCCACGTATTCATATGCATGAACAAACGCTCAGTATCAGATGTGCCTTAATAGCTTGTGATTCCCTGATCGAGAGGCGAGACGTGATCTCTGTGAGTTGATGTTTGGCCAGTCTGGTGGACTTGAGGTCGGATTTTTTCCTATGGCTTGAGCACCAAGGTGCTGATTACGTGGGCTGTGTTTTTGAACTTATACGTTCGGTATTATCCCTATTATTGGGAATGACGGTTTGGTAGCTAGGTAATAAGTATGTTAGTACTGCGAGAGGTATCTATATGACTTGGAAGTGACGAAGAAGGTCTGGTGGATGATAAATGAGTTATTAAGTGTATGAACTCCATTATGATTGGATGTGTAGCCTCGAGTTATAGGCATGTAAAAAATCTTTTCAAGACTCATAGTTGGGAGTAAAGTAAATTTCATGTTGCATTATGAGTTCAGACTCAGGAAGATTGAGTGACTGTGTAATGTGGATGATGGTGGAAGGTAAATATAGAAATGTTAGTTTGAGGCAAGACATGCGGGTTATCTCCTGCAGCGTGTTTAGAGTTGCGTGATCTTTATGTTGTACGTTAGAGGATCCCATTTACAAGTGAGATATATATGTTGAAATTTAAATTTTGGATCGCTCAAGAGAGTGGATTTAACTACTACAATAGTGAATACGAGATTTGCAGAAGATGTAAAGTACCAGATGGTTTGTGTTCCATGAACTTATGAAGGATTTAGTTAATCTCACTTTAGTATTGTATAAGAAATAAAGTATATGCGTTATGAGTTATGGTGTGTGTTTTGATGTATGCCTTCAAGTTAGGGAGTTGCTATTGATAGTTGATTGCACGGCTATGTTCTATATTAGTTCCGATTTGAGGCGTGCTAGTGAATCAGTTCTAGTTTGCAGAGATTGAGTCCGAGGATGGCTCGAGTAAAGGAAAATTTTCGACTAAGTTAAGGCTATATATTGTACTCTCAGAAGTGCTAATGAGCCACTGGTTGTTCGGTTCTGTTGATCGGGTTAAATTATTTTTAGTTACAGGTGGTTTTGTTCATTGGATTAGGCTAAATGCAGTCAAACTGAGTAAATGACTCGAGAATGGTACTAATGTGTTCGAGATTCTGCATGTGACAATTGGGTATCTTGAATTTGTATATGTGATTAGAACTGAGTCTCCATTGGGAAAGGTCAAGATGGGCAATTTTCTATATTAATTATGGGCTTCTATATAACACTATCAGGAAGGTGCAGGTAATGGTTCAAAATTTGTGGAATGTTCTATGATGTTTTGACTTGCGATGTAGCAGTTGGAAGGTACGAAATGGTTCGTGGGATCTGAGACAGCATGGTCTCGTGATCCAAATTCACTCGGGATGAGTGTGGATGGATGGTGTTATATGTTAAATGCAGTTACTATTATTCCTAGGGCAATCAGGGTAAGTCAAAAGAAGATGGATTGGTTAGCCATATATCTGTTGGCATATTGGTGGTAGAGATCAATTCCTTCAATAGGATCAAGTTATGCGTGTGATTTGTGGTGGTACAGGTGAGGCCTGGCATTCGTCATAATTGATGCTAATCAAGAGTATTCCATTGTTATAGGCCTGTTACGTGTAGGCGGATCTCGAAAGGGTCATGGTGGGTTGGACCACTACTTAGAGATTTGCATATTCTACGGTTATGAAAATTCACCTGTGTGTTGCTATGGTTCTCCTGAAGTGAGTTAAGTGGAAAGTTTTATATGATGAAGTGTTAATCTAATAATGGTTATGAAGTTGTGATGAAGAGCGTGTTCTATCGTATGTTGGCATGTTGGGTGCAATGAGTGGTATGGAATTTAAAGTGAAGATAGAGGTAACAACTCGGTATGGACATGGATGTCACGAGCTCGGATGAGCAGGGAAGAAGTCTCGACGTTTAAAGTAAATCGGTATTGTCTTCAACGTCACCTGGGAACGGTGTTTTGTGAAAAGGCTTTGCACCCTGGTTAATGATTCTTGATCGCTTTTCAGCGTTAGTGCGGTCAGTGGTTTGGAGGTACGACCCGATTATTTGTAATGGTAGGTTGTGGGAGGGTGTCCCACAAGAAAATTGTGTAAGTATGGCAGTTAGTCACTTGATTGATTGAAGACTTGAACCAAGTATGAAGGTTGTGATAATATCGTTGAATTGAGAAAATATGCCCGGAGGGCACTCAGTCTATTGAGTTGTGGACTACGGATGATTTCTCTAACTATGATGGATGTTCTTATGTGTTACGAGCGGAAGATGAGTTGTTAGGGACCTTTGAAAGGCAATTAACCTAGTTTAGTGCGATCATAATCGGTTTGAGGTTGGTGGATGGATTCAAATGTGAATATGGGCTCTATGTCAGGCCAAACGGGTTCATTTCAGTGATGCGCTCCTTATGAGGAGGAGTCATGGTGTTATTTCGTTGTCAGATATTTTATGCAGTGATACACTGCGTCGTGTGAGTTGTGAGATGGCTTGAGAGAATGCTTATGTGTTGAGAATCCGTGTAGAAATGATATTTATGAGCAAAATGGCTCTCGAGATTCAGATTGTATATCGCACCTCAGTTGAGCTTGAGTTTTGGTAGCTTATAGCGCTATATGTCCCCTTAGGGATGGTATTATGCACTTAGCGTGCTTGTGACTGAAATTCGGTATTTTATATTAATGAGCAATTTAGATCGATGTACACCTCTTTAGGTGAGTGTTATGTGTGGATCGGGTGGCACGCCGCCATGAGTGTGTTGTTTGGATCGGGTTGCACGCCGCAACAGTGTGACATTGAGCATAGTTTCCTATATTCTATTTTTGTATGCCTTGCTTCCTATTTTTCTAAGGAGACCACGTATTAGTGCGTGAGTTAGGCAGTTCCTTACACTGTTCGTCTTCTTTTTTTGTACCGCATTTTAATCGGTAGTATCGGCACTTTGTGGCATCATATGAGACTTTTGATTATGTACGGGGTGGCTTATTACCTAAGGGGTTCGTACTGGATAAGGTCACACATTGGGACGAAGTTATGCGGATGTATGATATTGCGAGTTAGATCCGTGTGTTCTGTCTCTATGATGGGAGACGGGTTCTCCGTCTTATGTTGTGGTGGTACTGGAGAGCTGGAAGTACAGCTCTTTCATTTGAGTCATTTTCATGAATTGAGTATGTTCGGACTGTTGCTTATTGGTGCGTGTATTTTGCGTGTTGTGGCTTAGTCCTGTATTAATGTGTAATATTACCAGAGTAGTGTGTTGATTTGATGAGATCGTTAGGATCTTTAATGAGTACAAGCAGATTCAATTTCACTGTGTTGGAAGGATAATATCGAGCTTCGACTCAAAAATTTGATGTAGTATTTGCCAAAGGAGAAGTGGTTCCATGAATAGTTGATCTGAGAAATGGTGATGGCTCACTGCGTGTTTTAGTTATCAGTTGTAGTATATGTAAAAGTATTGGAAAGAAACTTTAGTTGTTAAGAGGTTTTCTACCGGTATTCAGGCCTTGTGTGCAGCTGCCGTTAATGGGAGTTATCACTGCGAGCGTTTGAGTCATGTGTTATGCTATGTAATTGCACCTGAGGTTGCAGGTATGGGTTATTGCAGCTTGTTTGGGCTTATTCACAGTATAAATGGGGGATTCTGATCATATGAAAGATTTCAAAAAGTGGAAATATGGTCCTATGGCTTATGGGCTGGATGGGATTGTAAAATTTCAGTTACAACCTGTTGTCAGACCTATATGAGATAGGGTGACGTGGGATCACCCCTGGGTATATGCATGGTAAGGTTATCCAGCAGTTGGTTGGCTTTTAGAACAACTCTGAGTATGCTCGAGGACGAGCATTTATTTAAGTTGGGGAGGATGTGACGACCCGACCCATCGTCTCATGAGTTACCACTGTGATTTCCCCATTTTCAGCTTCTGATAACTGTGATTTTAACACGTTTTATACCCATTCTTGCCTAAGCTTTGTGCGTGATTTGCCATAAATTAGTCCCAAAATGCTAACAAATTGCACTTGATCGCAGGTTTGAACGACAAGATGACAATGGTCACAAATCGGCTCGACAAGGAGTGAAATCTGCCAAGTGTGAAAGTCAAGTAAAGTGAAGATTAAATAGACCCAGCGCGGACCGCACTGATTTGCTATGCGACCGTGCTGGAGATTCAGAGAGTTGGGATTCTGCTTGAGACCTGCGCGGTCCACGCTCACTCTGATGCGGTCCACGCTCACTCTGACGCGGTCCGCGCCAGAGGAACTTTAGAGGCTAAGGAAAAGATCACGTGGCCACGCACCAAAACAGTGCGGTCCGCGTGGGTGAGATTCAGAGAATTGTCATTTGTGGCCAATTTATCCATACGACCGCGCCCCATTTCTACGCGGTCCGCGTTCCTCAGTCAGTGCGGCCGCCCTCCCCTTTTGCGCGATCCGCGCCCCCAGCTCCAGAGTGAAGACATTGAAGACCAAGACCCTACGCCGCCGCACAACATTTCTGCGCGGTCCGCGCCAGTCCCGCAGGGGCATTTTTGTCCAATTTTTCTAGCCTAGTATAAATAGAATATTTTATCAATTTTAGGTCAGGTTTTGTACTAGACACATCTGCTGCACTCGTGAGATAAAAGTTTAAGCCTATTTTGGGCAATTTCTTCTTATTTGAACGTGGATTCTTGTAGATTATTAATATAGTTAATCAATATGTTGGTTTATCTATTATTTCTTCAATTTCTGCACCTTGCATGTCAAGCTAAACCCATTAGCTAGGGTTGTGGCTCAACCCTAGTGTGGGTAATTAATGGGTGTGATTGTGTAGTGCTTGAGTGATGTTGGGTGTTTGCTATTTGGGTCAATTTTATGGTTTAATTAGGATTTGGTGGTTGCAAACACTACGTCTAGCTTAGTGGGTCTTGACACTTCTTGAGAAAGAGTGTCTATGACTTCAAAATTGACCCAATAAGGAATTGAGGTGGACCCATGAGAATGGTAGTCCAAATTAACGGGTTAAACCTCGAGAGAGTAATTACCCAACTTGAACCCTAAGTTGCTTGGGTATATTGGCCTACCCAATTGGTCTTAAGAGAGTCAATTGGGAAAAATCACCCTCTCTACCGAGAGGTGTGAGAGTGAGTGCAATCGTGCAACGGTTATAGCATAAGTCCCATAATCATCATTCGTGCATTAGGAATCTCTACCCGTTAGTTAACCACCTAGGTAAATGCCACTTCCCTAGTGCTTTTCTCTATATTGCATACAAACTAGAATCAATATCTTAGTATAATTTAGTTCTAGTTAGTAGCTGTTAAATTGTAGTTGATAAGTATAAAAACCCAAAAATGGTAGAAGTACAATTAGAAGCCAAAACACATTTCTAGACTTAACAAATACTCAACTTCCTCATCTAGAACCCTGTGGAAATTGACCCCGATAACACTATCGGGTAAAACTATTAGAGCCCACTCTTCCTAAGGTTGAGTTCGCTGCGATCACTTTTTGGCGCTGTTGTCGGGGAGCTTACGGTGTTGACTATTTGCTTAGCTAGCTTTGTGCTTTGCTTCTCTTTCCTTCTTTTTACTAATGTTATTTGTGTCGATCCATCAGGTACACATGGCTCTTAATAGAAATGTCCCTCTTGACAACGTGGTCACGGGGACGG
>MU688022.1:165758-203437 GCA_026770625.1 Nicotiana glauca | reverse complement strand
ATCCGTCAGGTACACATGGCTCTAAACGGAAATGTCCCTCTTGACAACGTGGTCGCAGGGGAAGGGGTTGATGATGTTGAGCAAGATGAGCTCCAAGTACCACAAATACCACGGCGAGGCAGAAATGCTAATGCAAATCTAAATGATCAAATTCCAAACCCTCCTCCGCCTCCACCAAGAGTAGCTCCAATGGTCCTTCCGAACCAGGGTTATGCAAGTGCAATAGTTCCTCCCCGAATCCGGGCGGGGAATTTCCAAATTACCAATGTTATGTTGACACTTCTCGAGAAAAGAGGGTATTTTACATGCGCCTTCGACCAAAATGCATACAAGTACTTGAAGGGGTTCGTAGATACTTGCTGGGGAAGTAAACAAACCAATGAGTTCGAGGATGCTTTGAGATTGAGGCTTTTCCCGTTCTCTCTTCGGGGAAAAGCATTGGATTGGTTAGAAAGACTTCCAAATCATTCAGTTACAACGTGGGATGAGTTGACAGACAAGTTCATTGCAAAGTTCTTTTCTCCAAGTCACATGGCGGCACTCCGTGATGAGATTTTGGCTTTCAAACAAGAGCCAACGGAACCTTTGCATGAAATATGGGAGAGATTTAGAACTATGGTCAAAGAGTGTCTGAATAATGATATGACTGATGTGATGATTCAACAAACATTCTATAGAGGCATCATCACAACAAACCAATGTATTGTGAACAAATTGGTGGGTGAAAATTTTATGAAGCTCCCTTACAATGAAGCTTGTGATGTGTTAGATGAAATGGCCGATACTTCTTCGGCATGGCAAAGCCGGGCAAACGTTCCTCAAGATGATCCTAATGTCATACATTTTCATAAGGAGCTGCATGATTACGGCCAAGCCATTGCCGAACTTACAACAACAATGAACCAATTGGCGAAGGCGCAATTGCAACAAGTTCAAAACCCGTGCCAAGTCAATGCCATGGAAGGAGTGAATATGATGAAACGAAGGCAAAGAGGGCAACAACCTCAAGGAAATTGTGACAACTATGATGAAGGCAGTGGTTATTCAAACGAGTGCTATGATGAGCAAAGTGAGGATTGTCAATATGTTAACAACTACCAAGGAAATAGAGGAAATCAAGGCAATCAACAATGGTGATCTCAAGGGAATTGTAGTAATCACCAAGGAGGTGGAAATTGGAATAACAATAATCAACAACAAGGAGGTGGAAATTGGAATGGGAATAACCAAAACAACAATTGGGGGAATCAAGTTAACAATGGTGGAAATTGGAATGGAGCCAACAACAATAATTGGAATAATAACATTGGTCAAGGGGGGTGGAACAACAATGGTGGTCAAGGTAATCAGGGGCAAGGATTTCAAAGGCCTCCGATGTTTCAACAACCAAACAACCCGCCACCGTTTCAATATTTAGGGTCGAGTTCTTCGGGCAATGAATTTGGGAGAATTGAGGTTATGTTTGAACAAATAATGAAGAAGAACCAAGACTCGGATGCGCAATTGGTTTCACATAACACTTCCATCTGCAACTTGGACAAATTTCACAATCTTTAAATACTCACCCAAAGGGTGCGCTACCTAGTGACACGGTAGTGAACCCTAAGGGTGGGCACAACAACCATGTGATGGCGGTGACCACACGGAGTGGACGAGGCGGTGATGTGCATGCCTCAAGAGAGAATCAAGTTATGGTAGATAAAGATGAGTTGCCTAATGATGGTATGCCTACGGGGGTTGATGATGTGGTGGAACCAAGTGCAAGAAGTGAAGTGCGAATTGACATTCATGAGGTCGAGGAGGAGACACAAGAGAACGTGAACCCGCCTAGGGAACATGTGATATATATGCCAAAAGCTAAGGCATCCTTGCCTAGTCCTCCTTCGCCCTACCCTCAACGTTTGGCCAAGCAAAAAGGTGATAACCAATTTAAGAAATTCATTGAGATGATGAAGAGTTTGACTATCAATGTGCCTTTGGTGGAGGCACTCGAGCAGATGCCGGGGTATGCGAAATTCATGAAGGATTTGGTTACAAAGAAGAGATCAATGGAGTGCGAGACAATCAAGATGACCCATCAAGTGAACGAAATTGTACACTCCATGGCTCCTAAACTTGAGGATCCCGGAGCATTCACAATACCATGTACCATTGGAAACACCGATTTCGCAAAAGCCCTATGTGACTTAGAGGCAAGTATTAATCTCATGCCATATTCGGTCTTCAAGACCTTGGGTATCGGAAAACCTGGTCCAACTTCTATGAGGCTTCAAATGGTGGACCGGTCGATGAAGTGGCCTTTGGGGATTATTGATGATGTCCTTGTTCGTGTTGATAAGTTCATATTGCCGGCTGATTTCCTGATCTTGGATTGTGAAGTGGATTTAGAGGTGCCTATTATTCTTGGAAGGCCTTTCCTAGCTACGGGGAAGGCCTTGGTTGATATTGAAGCGGGAGAATTGACCTTCTGTCTTGGTGATGAAAAGGTGGTGTTCCACGTGTGTAAATCAATGAGGCAACCAAATAGCACGGAGGTGTGCTCGTTTGTTGACATTGTCAAGGTGGTGATAGTGGATGACACAAGCGCAATGGAAAATGTTGAGGACCCACTTGAGGCCGTGCTCTTGAACATGGATGTTGATGATGATGCCGCAAAGGTGGAGTGTGTAAACACATTACATGGCATGGGCTCGTATTCTTATGAGCCAAGGAAGTTATCTCTTGATCTTGAAGATCGCAAAACTCCACCTACAAAGCCGTCTATTGTGGAGCCACCAGTGTTGGAGTTGAAACCACTTCCTCCTCACCTAAGGTATGAATTTCTTGGTCCTAATTTCACTTTTCCGATTATTCTTTCTTGACTAACGTGCAGGTTGACGCCACTTTGGCAGTTCTTCAAAAGCACAAGCGGGCGATTGGATGGACCTTGGCAGATAGTCGGGGTATTAGACCCGCGTTTTGCATGCACAAGATAATATTGGAGGAGGATGCTAGGCCTTCTCTTGAACATCAAATGAGACTCAATGAGGCCATGCAAGAAGTAGTCAAAAAGGAAGTTATCAAGTGGCTTGACGCCGGTGTGGTGTATCTAATTTCTGACAGTTCGTGGACTTCTCCAGTACAATATGTTCCGAAGAAGGGAGATATGACGGTCGTCACCAATGCCAATAATGAATTGATTCCTACTCGTACGGTCACGGGTTAGAGGGTGTGCATGGATTATATAAAGCTCAACAAGGTCACTAGAAAAGATCATTTCCTTCTACCATTCTTGGACCTAATGCTTGATCGTTTAGCGCCCCGGGCTTATTATTGCTTCCTTGATGGCTACTCGGGGTACAATCAAATTCTCATTGACCCGGAGGATCAGGAAAAGACAACCTTTACATGTCTGTATGGCACATTCGCTTTTTCAAGAATGCCATTTGGACTTTGTAATGCTCCGGCGACCTTCCAAAGATGTATGATGGCAATCTTCACCGACATGGTGGAGGATATTCTAAAGGTCTTCATGGACAATTTTAGTGTGGTGGGGGACTCATTTGAAGAATTCCTAGTCAACTTGGATAAAGTGTTGAAAAGATATGAGGAAACAAATATTGAACTAAATTGGGAAAAATGTCACTTCATGGTGCAAGAGGGAATTGTCTTGGGGCACAAAATCTCAAGGCATGGTATTGAAGTCGATAAGGCAAAAATAGAGGTCATCTAAAGGCTCCCTCCCCCTACTTCTGTTAAAGGAGTGAGGAGTTTTTTGGGCCACGCCGGGTTTTACCGGTGATTCATTAAAGATTTTTTGAGAATTGTGAACCCGCTTTGTAAACTGTTGGAAAAAGATGTGAAGTTCATCTTTGATGAGAGGTGTATGGAGTCCTTTGAATTGTTGAAACATAAATTGACCACAACTCCCATCATCACCACACCCAACTGGGAATTGCCTTTTGAACTTATGTGTGATGCGAGTGATGTAGAGGTTGGTGTGGTGCTTGTCCAAAGAATCAACAAAATGTTACATCTAGTGTACTATGCAAGCAAGACGATGAATGAGGCTCAAAAGAACTATACAGTCATCGAGAAGGAGTTTCTAGCTATTGTGTTTGCCATGGAAAAGTTCCGACCATACCTTATGGGGGCCAAGGTAATTATCCATACAGATCATGCTGCCCTTAGGTATTTGATGAAAAAGAAAGATTCAAAGGCGAGGTTGATGAGATGGGTACTACTCTTGCAAGAATTTGATTTAGAGATTGTGGATAGAAAAGGAAGTGAAAATCAAGTCGCGGATCATTTGTCCCGGCTAGAGGAAGAAGGGAGACCGAGCAATGGTGTTGAGATAAATGATGCTTTCCCGGATGAACAAGTCCTTGCGGTGTCTATGCATGATATGCCGTGGTTTGCTGATGTGGCCAATTATCTTGTAACCGGTATAGTCCCGTATGAGCTCTCTTCCAACCAAAGGAAGAAGCTCAAGCGGGATAGTTTGGATTACCATTGGGATAAGCCCTACTTGTTTAAAATTTGCACCGATGGTGTGATTCGCCGATGTGTCCCGAAAGAAGAACAATTGAACATATTGGAGGCTTGCCACTCTTCCCCTTATGGTGGTCATCATGGGGGAGTGAGGACAACGTCAAAGGTTCTAAGTTGTGTCTTCTATTGGCCGACTTTGTTTCAAGATGCAAGTGATTTGGTGAAAAAGTGTGATGCATGCCAACGAGCTGGAGGGATTTCTAAGAGGGATGATATGCCTCTTAACACCATTCTAGAGGTCGATATTTTTGATGTGTGAGGCATTGATTTTATGGGCCCGTTTGTAAGCTCTTGTGGGAACACGTATATTCTCGTGGCGGTGGATTATGTATCCAAGTGGGTTGAAGCCGTGGCTGTTCCCAACAATGAAGCCCGGAGTGTCATGGCATTTTTGAAAAAGAACATCTTCACTAGATTTGGAACCCCTCGTGCTATCATTAGTGATGGGGGGGGGGTCCCATTTTTGCAACAAGGCCTTTGATTCTTTGCTCGCTAAATATGGAGTTAACCACAAGGTGACTACCCCATACCATCCTCAAGCAAGTGGCCAAGTGGAGGTTTCTAACCGGGAAATTAAGAGTATTTTGTCCAAAACAGTGAATGCAAATAGGACCGATTGGTCAAAGAAGTTGGATGACGCTCTTTGGGCTTATCGGATGGCATATAAGACTCCGATTGGTATGTCTCCATATCGATTGGTGTTTGGTAAGGCTTGTCATCTCCTGGTGGAACTAGAGCATAAAGCAATGTGGGCATTGAAAAAGTTGAATTTGGAATGGGATATTGCGGCCAACCTCCGAGTGGAGCAATTGAATGAACTTGATGAGTTTAGATTCCATGCTTACTCCAGTTCGTTCTTGTATAAGGACAAGATGAAGTACCTCCATGATAAGTATGCTCGGGGTAAAGAATTCAAGGTGGGTGACATGGTTCTTCTTTTCAATTATCGGCTAAGGTTATTTCCGGGGAAGCTCAAATCCAAATGGAGTGGTCCCATTGAAGTGGTCTTTGTAACTCCTTTCGGTGCCCTTGATCTTAAAAACAATAATGGTGAAGTGTTCAAGGTAAATGGGCATCGTGTCAAGCACTATTTGGGGAAGATTGATGACAGCCACGTGGTGGCGCTTATTCATTTGAAGTGATATGATGGTAACATGCGTCGTTTCGCGATGTTAAATCAGGCGCTTCTTGGGAGGCAACCCATGTCTTTTTCTTTCTTTTCATTTTCTGTTGTAGATTAGGACTTTTGAGCTCATGGTTTCTGAGATGTTGCAGGGTTGATGTTGGACCAGTGCAGGACAAAAGTGCCAAAAATTAAGGTCTCTGAAGTTTGCCTGCGCGGCTGGGCACCAAATCAGTGCGGTCCGCGCAGGGTGGTGAAATGTGAACCAAGTCTCTAAAGTTAGCTGCACGGTTCGCGTCCATTTTTGTGTGGTCCGTGCAGGAGTAGCCCAATTTACTAGTTCTCTGAAGTTTCCCATGCGGCCGCGTGACAAATCAGCGCGGTCCGCGTGGGCTGTTCAAGCTATTTAGGCTGCTGGAAATCCAGTGCGGTCCGTGGCCATTTCTGTGCGGCCGCGCTGGTTGGTAAGTACAGGGGTCCCACAATGTTTTCTATAAATAGGGACCCTAGGCTTCTTTTTAACCTTTTTGCGAATTTCTACCTGGGCTCTCAATTTTCACTGTGCATCCAAAACAACTTGCTTCAAGTAGTTAGAAATGTTATCAATCCCGGATAATGGTTAAGAAAAGAGGCGGAAAAGAACAAAAGCAACCCGGGAGAGGTGGTTCCTCCTGAGGGGGGAAAGGCAAGAGGATTGTAAAACTCACTCCCCAAACCAGGGAGATGATAAAGAAAACCCGCAAGATAATTCGGGAACCTGACTAGGCTGCATCCCATTCCACGTGGAGTGATTACAACCCGCAAGTGCATCCCATCCCATAATTCGGGAAACAACCCGCAAGTAAGTAAGCACCTTCACGGCGTATTACCTCAGAGTCTGCCCCCACCCACATGTCCACATCATTGAAGCTCTGTGATTCCTCTTGTTCTGGTCATGCTGATGTGGCCACTTCCAATAAACCAGTGAATGTAGTCTCGGACTCGTCTGACGAATCCGGGGCAGAAAATGAAAATGAAGAACAATACTCCACTTCTCCCACAACTTCACTATCAGGTGAGAGTGGAAGGTATGCTGAGGGAGGTGAGCCACAAGTCGGGGGGATAGAGTGAACCAGGAAACCGGAGGCATGGGTAGATAGGTTTGTTAGTGAGGTTGCTTTTCACAAATTCCGGGAGTGGTGGCCCAAAAGAAAGCTAATTCCGGAGAGGAAATTCATAGATGCTGATCTTGTCCCTCTCAACCCTCATGTACAAGCACAATTCCGCACTAGAGAGTGTTGGGGCTTCTTCAAGGAGCGTTGCATAGTCACAAATGAACATATGGTAAAAGAGTTTTACTGTAATGTTCATCATATAGTGAGGGACTCAAAAACGACTCAAGTGAGGGAAAAAGTAGTGATGTTCGATGGGAAGTCCCTGAATGAGTTTTTGGGGTTCAATGAAGAGGATGAAACCCAGTACTTAGAAAAGCTGGCAATGAAAGAAGAGGTTCGTCCTTGGTTGGCCCAGCACTTGGCAGTTCCGGGTACAGTCCCAAGTTCGTTGAAAGCACAAGAGAAGATCTATAGGAACACTTTGAATTTTGAAGCCAAGGGGTGGTTTATTTTCGTGTGTAGTCGACTTGACCCATCCACACATGATTGCTCCGTTCCCATTCCCTGAGCTGTTTTGGTAGACTCTATCATGGCGGGGTTTCCTTTAAATATGGACAACATCATGTCAAGGGTGATTTCTACAGTTGGTCAGGAGACCAACACCAACTACCCCTTCCCAAACACTCTTTCCCTGTACTTTAGAGAATTAAATGTGAAGAAAAAGAAGTATGATGTCAAGGTGGATCCGGTGGACCCCTACTCATGGTATAGTCAGTTGGGTTCCGACAACCCAACTAAGTCCAAAAAGCCTCAGGCATCCACCTCTACCGCACCTGGCCAGTTTGAGGAGCCAGCGGTTATTGAGCATTCCACTGAGCCTTCCACCATCCCTGTTACCGGTGAGGCATTGCCTCCGGGTACTTCTACTATTGCTGGTCTATCTACTTCAGTGGACCCGGATGTCCCTTCTTCGAAGACTCACCGGTTCACTGCCCACCAGTTTGCTCAGTCTCTAGCCAGTTTGAACAAATGGATGTCATCTGCGACATCGAAGTTTCAAACTTGGCCACTGTAGTCCAGGCACAGTCCGCTCCTGCCGCAGTTGAGATCCCTCCTTCCATTGAGGAGACACTGAAAAAGATCCTGGCCAACTAGGAAAAGATGATGGCGCAGCAGGATGCCTTGACTAAGGCAGTGGGGTTACACAGCACAGCATTGGGAAAACTGGCTCGGGAGCACAGGAAGCTAAGGAAGCAAAAGGCTTCAAAGGAGTCGGTAACAAAGTTGAGGGAGGATATGGATAAGCTGCTAGCGGATCAGATGCCACTTGACTTACTCCCTAGGGACCCAGTTGTAGATCCGGCACCAGTCCAGCCACAACAGGAGGAGACTCCCAGGCTGACGAAGCAGAGGAAACTCCCTAGCACTGAGGGAGTTGTGATAGAGGTGGCCTAGGTTCCGGAGAGTTCATCCAGTGCCCCTCCAGTGGTTCAGCCTGTCCCAGATCTGGCACATGTCCCAGCAGCAGAGCAGTAGCAGGTCGGAGACCAGTCTAAGGTCCCGACTACTACAGAGGACCCGAGGATGACAAGAGATACCACGCATGCGGAGCAGGCTTGATGGGCCTTTTCTATATCCTTTGTTGATGTTTTTGGTGAGTTTATTTTGCTAAGTTGGCATTGGTGACAATGCCAGCTTTTATTCGTGGGGGTGCACCCTACTATTTGATCCTGATACATTGGATGACTGTAAATATTTTCTTTGCTTTTAGCACATTCGTAGTTGATAGATGGTTTGTATATAACTTTTCATTTCGGATTCTTTTCAACTTTATGTAGATATTCACTATCCCCAGTTGTATATTCTACTTCCCCTTTGTACATATTCATTCGGTTTTTCATTTTTACTTTCTTGGTTTTCTATTTTCGTTAAAATTTTTCGTTTTAGTTGCAAAGTAAGGCTCGCAGCCTTTGTGTTTTGTTTTGATGTTTGCAATAAGCCCTTGGTTTTCTTAATGCCACAGTTCTTTCCAAGGGTAGAGTGTTGTGCGAATCGGGTAGCTCTTCTCAATGATAGATGGCGTGACAACCTTCTTAGGGGTTTGAGTCCATTTTTTATTTTTCTTTTTGATTTTCAAGTTTTGGTAGTTAAGGGTACCTCAGGCAAAGCTTCACTTGGGCCTAACACACTTGCCTTTGATCCCATGGTCAAAGACATGATGTTGTGTTTAGGATGGTGAAATTCGTGGCCTTGAGACTCTTGTGTTGACCAAACAATCATCACATGGTCAATATGGGCCATTGTGCGCTTGAATCGTAACTAAGGTTGTTGTGGGCCCTCGACTCCGTCTTTAGAAATCCTTGAGTGTGTGGTGAGGATTTGAATTGTGAGCCTAAGTACCGAGCCAATGGTCTAGAACTTGCCCTGAATGTTTGTTGAGGCAAAATCATAGGTGAAACTTGACTTGAGAAGTGATTATAGGCCATCCTTGATCCAAACTGCAAAATTTGAACAATTCCCATGACCTACCAGTGAAATGATCCCTAGTTCACCCCTTTTGAGACTTAAACCTTCTTCTTTCATGAACCAAAGTTACAAGCCTATACCCGTTTTTAATGAAACCCTCTCTTGGCACCCAAATCTTCCCTTGAGTAATGGCAAATGTCTAAGTTTGGGGGGAGAGACAAGAAAGGCACTAATATGGTAAAAAGGCACAAAAGCAAAAAAGAAAAGGAAGGAAATGAAAAAGAGAAAAAGTAAAAAAGAAAGACAAAAAAAAGTGAATTAGAACCAAAAAAGGAATTCAAGGACAATAAAAAAGTGAAAAAAGATGTGAAAAAGGTGAACAAAAAGGAGAAAGGTTTGAATTGCAAAAAGAAAGAGTGACAATATGTCTCTCTAACCTCTTGAAATAAGAAATGCTCAAATGAGTCAAGAGAGTGTGGCAAAATGAATTAAAATAAGTTCTTAAGAGAAGATTGAACCCAATTTTACAAACATATGTCCTACCTTTACCCAAAAGACTTCACAATGACTTCTCAAAAGCCCTATATGAACTTGAGTTGAGGGAAGCCTACATCAGTGGATACTTACATGAGGGGCAAGCATATGGCACTTAGAGCCGGACTTATGGCCTTTTCTTTGAGAGAGATGAGTGAAATTTCATCCACCTCGGTTTGTGTGTCAATACTCTAAAAGGCAAGGTTAACTTAGGGAAAGTTGAGGATGTGCGAGTTTGAGTTCCACAATGACCAAAGTAATTGAGAAACGTTCTTTGATGAATATGTGTCAACTCTTGATACTCTTGTGTCATACTTGATCCATAAGTTTTTCAAAGCTTAAATGTGTTAATGATGCATTCGTATTAAGGGCAATTGTTAGTCCCAATTGACGCTTGTTGAGGTTACTTTAGGATAGGCAGGATTTAACTGGTTGTTTTCAAATGAGAGGTAGGTATTATTCTATTTGCTTGAGGACAAGCAAATGTTTAAGTTTGGGGAAGTTGATAACTGTGATTTTAACATGTTTTATACCCATTCTTGCCTAAGCTTTGTGCGTGATTTGCCATAAATTAGTCGCAAAATGCTAACAAATTGCACTTGATCGCAGGTTTGAATGACAAGATGATAATGGTCACAAATCGGCTCGACAAGGAGTGAAATCTGCCAAGTATGAAAGTCAAGTAAAGTGAAGATTAAACAGACCCAGCACGGACCGTACTGATTTTCTACGCGGCCACGCTGGAGATTCAGAGAGTTGGGATTCTGCTTGAGACATGCACAGTCCGCGCTCACTCTGATGCGGTCCGCGCTTGAGGATCTTCAGAGGCTAAGGAAAAGCCCACGCGGCCGCGCACCAAAATAGTGTGGTCCGCGTGGGTGAGATTCAGAGAATTGTTATTTCTGGCCAATTTATACACGCGGCTGCGCCCCATTTCTGCGCGGTCCGCGTTCCTAAGTCAGCGCGGCCGTGCTCCCTTTTTGCGCGGTCACACCTCCAGATCCCGAGTGAAGACCAAGACCCTACGCGGCCGCGCAATATTTCTGCGCGGTCCGCGCCAGTCCCGCAAGGGTATTTTTGTCCAGTTTTTCTAGCCTAGTATAAATAGAATATTTTATCAATTTTTGGTCAGGTTTTGTACTAGACACAGTTGTTGCACTCGTGAGATAAAAGTTTAAGCCTATTTTGGGCAATTTCTTCTTATTTGAACGTGGATTTTTGTAGATTATCAATATAGTTAATCAATATGTTGGTTTTATCTATTATTTCTTCAATTTCTGCTCCTTTCATGTCTAGCTAAACCCATTAGCTAGGGTTGTGGCTCAACCCTAGTGTGGATAATTAATGGGTGTGATTGTGTAGTGCTTGAATGATGTTGGGTGTTTGCTATTTGGGTCAATTTTATGGTTTAATTAGGATTTGGTGGTTGCAAACACTAAGTCTAGCTTAGTGGGTCTTGACACTTCTTGAGAAAGAGTGTCTATGACTTCAAAATTGACCCAACAAGGAATTGGGGTGGACCCATGAGAATGGTAGTCCCAATTAACGGGTTAAACCTCGAGAGAGTAATTACCCAATTTGAACTCT
The DNA here is from genome assembly GCA_026770625.1 of Nicotiana glauca. Taxonomy (NCBI): domain Eukaryota; kingdom Viridiplantae; phylum Streptophyta; class Magnoliopsida; order Solanales; family Solanaceae; genus Nicotiana; species Nicotiana glauca. Next base: position 192,103 of record MU688022.1, on the reverse strand, counting down.
AAGTTGCTTGGGTATATTGGCCTACCCAATTGGTCTCTCGAGAGTCAATTGGGCAAACTCACTCTCTCTACCGAGAAGTGTAAGAGTGAGTGCAATCGTGCAACGGTTATAGCATAAGTCCCATAATCATCATTTATGCATTAGGAATCTCTACCTGTTAGTTAACCACCTAGGTAAATGCCACGACCCTAGTGCTTTTCTCTATCTTGCATACAAACTAGAATCAATATCTTAGTATAATTTAGTTCTAATTAGTAGCTGTTAAATTGTAGTTGATAAATATAAAAACCCAAAAATGGTAGAAGTACAATTAGAAGCCAAAACACATCTCTAGACTTAACAAATACTCAACTTCCTCATCTAGCTCCCTGTGGAAATTGACCCCGATACCACTATTGGGTAAAAGTATTAGCGCCCACTCTTCCTAAGGTTGAGTCCGCTGCGATCAGCTTCCTTATGCTTTATTATCCATATCTTGTGTAATCGAGTTGATTTGAAGTGGTTTTAATAAGAACTGAGATATTTAATCTCTTTTAATAAGCCTTAAGTTGGAAAAGTCAACCAGGCATTGACTTATGAGTTAGAGGGATCAGATGTGAATTCCGATGATTCGGTTAGCTTCGGGAGATGAGTTTTAACTTAGGAGTGTGACCAGAAGTGATTTTGGAGGTCCGGTGTAGAATTAGGCTTGAATTGGCAAAGTTAGTATTTTGGCGATTTTCGGTTGATAGGTAAGAATTTGATCTGAGGGTCGGAATGGAATTCCAAGAGTTGCTGTAGCTTCGTTAGGTGATTTGAGATATTCGTGCAAAATTTCAGGTCATTCGGACGTGATTTGATTAGGTTTTTGATCAAAAACGTGTTTCGAAAGATTTTTGAAACTTAAGCTTGAATTTGATGTGTTTTGAGCGATTTGATGTTTTTTGAAGTTTTTTGATGATTGGAACATGTTTGTATAAGGTTTTAGGAAGTGATGGTACAATTGGTTTGAAGTCCCGGGAATTCAGGTGAGTTCCGGGTAGGTTCCGGGATGTTTTAGGCCAAAAATCATAGCTGTAGCAGGTCCAGAAGGGTTGCAGGCCTCGAAACCCACCCACGCGATCCGAAAAAAAAGAAGTGCGCCTGCGGTGAGTGCAGTGCGGACCGCACAAAAATGGGCACGGCCGCGATAGGCATCTCGCGGACCACACAAAAAGGTGTGCGGCCACGGTGAAGAACCTGCCCGCTTGTCCTACTTCGGAAGCTCATATCTTTCGATCTACAAAGAATTTTGAGATTATTTAAAAACAAAATTTTGTATCCCTTCGTGTATAGATTCAACAAACGTAAAGATATCACAATTTGGACATCTATAGAGAAAGCTATAGCCAAAATACTGAAGCCTGTCACTACAGTCAAAATCTGGCGCGGCCGCGGTCATTTGTGCGCGGCCCGCACTTCTTTGGCGCAGACCGCGGTCATTTTTGCGCGGCCACGGAGGTGAAAATCTGGGGGCTACTCTATAAATATGAGGTTTTGGGTTTCATTTGATATTTTGACCTAGAGAGCTCGGATTTTGGCGATTTTTCGAAGGTTTTTCAAGAAATTCATCGGGGTAAGTAATTCTAACTCAGATTTGGCTAGATTACATGAATATATCATTGAATTCATTATTTAATTTGTGATTTGGGATGGAATTTGAGAAGAAAATTGGTAAAATCTTCCAAAATATAAAATGATGATCTGAAGGACCAAATGGTATCGGAATTGGATAAATTTTGTATGGTTAGACTCGTGAGAGTATAAGGATTCTAGTTTTTTGAATTTTGTCAAATTCCGAGATGTGGGCTCGGGGGACGGGTTTGACCAATTTCGGGAATTTTGTGGTAATTTGATTATTTTCAAGTGGGCTTTGTTCCCTTAACATATTATGGCGTATTCATTCTGATTTTGGATAGATTTGACGCACGTGGAGGCCAATTCGAGGGGCAAGGGCGTCGCGAGTTAAAGAAATAGCCGGTTCGAGGTGAGTAATGATTGTAAATGATATTCTAAGGGTTTGAAACCCCGAATTTGCACATCATAGTGCTGTATTGAGGTGACTTGCACGCCGGATAGCGAGTGTGGGGTAGAGCACCGTTGGGGATTGTGACTTAGTCCGTCCCGATGGATGATTTTACTATATATTTGACTGAAATTACTTGCTATTATCATAATTTGGGTTGATTGCCGTATTTGGGCGTCGTGCCAACTATTTGAACACTTCGTGTATTGTTGTTAATAATTCCTCACTGATTTAATTATATATTTGAACTCAGTCATGTATTTTCCACTGTTTTAAAACTCAGCCAAGTTTATTATGCCTCAAACACTCGAAATGATATTACTAAAAATACTTTGGGCTGAGCATCATGTTTTATTGTTGCCTGAGTGGCTTATGTGATTTTGCTGACTGAGTAAGGCCGAGGGCCTGTATTGTGAGGATACATATGGATCGGGCTGCACACCACAGCGGTGTCATACTGATACTGATCTGAGGCTGAGGGCCTAGATAAATGCCACGAGATGGCTTGATATTGTGCTTGGGCCATAAGGGGCCCCTCCCGGAGTCTGCACACCCCCATTGAGTGCCGTTGATGTTAAACAGAGAGGGCTGCATGCCGCAACGATATGTGGAGTAGGCTACACGACGCAGCGGTACCGGTACTATTTGATGTGTTTGCGTTATCTTATTTGTTTGCTATTATCTGTTATTTTTTGCTACTTCTTGCAATATAAACTAGATACTCTGGCATGCCTTGATAACTGAGTGTTGTGCACGCGGGGCAAAAATTTTGTGCTTATCTACACTATTTGTTTTGCATTTATTTGTGTAACCGCTGAAAAAGGACATTTCAAAGGAGGCTTAAATCGAGTTAAGATATTTTTCTAAAGATTTCATAGCTTCACTGTTTTCTAAACAGGGTTTACACTGCTTCCATATGGCATGATGATTTGCCATACGTGATTTCTTGCTACTCAGTTGTTATTTACCCTTATTACTCACTGAGTTGGAGTACTCACTTTACTCCCTACACCTTGTGTGCAAACGCAGGTATTTATACACCCGGCAGCGGGTTTTGGTGATTGGAGGCAAGGTTATCAGAGTTTTAGCAAGGTGGCTGTCAGCGTTCGCAGCATCGCTTTTCTCCCCTTTTGTTCATCAGTCCTGTTTTGTATATTTCAGACCTTGTAGTTGTACTTATACTCTAATAGATGCTCATGACTAGTGACACCCCGATGTCGGGCTGAGTTGGGTTGTTATTCTGCATGTTTATAGAATCGTATTTTTGACTACCTAAAGGATTGGATTATTCATCCTTATAAATGACTTATTGTTTTATTAAGCTGTTTGAACTGAATTTGAGTAAGCGCCGGCTGGCCTTATCTTTACGAGAGGTGCCATCACGATCGTGTTTGGGTTTTGGGTTGTGACAAGAGTATTGTTTGCTAATTGCTAATTGTCGAGTACGGTGTATAGGCATGGTGACGAGTATCTATACACTGGTGTCTAGTATGACCGTGAGTCCTTATTTGTGCTTATTCTAATTTTGTTGTGATTCTTCCTTGTGGAATTGATGATTTCTACATAATGTGAAGAGTATGAGAAAGAATTGTGCTTATTCCCTTGCTGGGCTGTATTCGTATTGTGATTATCTCCCTTATGAAGGTTATTGTTGTTGTTCCCTTGTCGGGATTTAACTGTTGTCTTGTTTTTCCCTTGCTGGGACTTCTATTACTGTTTGTCTATCCCCTCGCCCCATTGGTTGTGATTGTTGCTTGGGTGAGGAAGAGTGATAAAGCATGAAGTTTGATACCGTGCACGATTTGAGTTGAGGATATGTTAATGCACGAAGGAACATTCCGTGCCATGTTTTGATTATTAATGCACGAAGTAACATTTCGTGCCATGTTTTGATTATTAATGCACGAAGGAACATTCCGTGCCATGTTTTGATTATTAATGCACGAAGGAATATTCCGTGCCATGTTTTGATTATTAATGCACGAAGGGATATTCCGTGTTATGTTTTGATTATTAATGCACGAAGGAACATTCCGTGCCATGTTTTGATTATTAATGCATAAAGGAATATTCTGTGCCATGTTTTGATTATTAATGCACGAAGGAACATTCCGTGACATGTTTTGATTATTAATGCACGAAGGGACATTCCGTGCCATGTTTTGATTATTAATGCACGAAGGAAAATTCCGTGCCATGTTTTGATTGTTTTTCTACTCTCATTGGCATTGTAGTTGTACCGTTTCATTCCTTATTTATTAATTTTATATTTTAAACTGTTACAGCCCCTACAACATGCTCCCCTCCCTCTTGACTTGCTAAATTTTTGTATTCTCTTCTATTGCGTATGTATATATTTGAACTGCACAGGTTTGATTGTAGTCCGGTCTATCCTCATCACTACTTCGCCGGGGTTAGGCCAGGCACTTACCAGCACATGGGGTTGGTTGTGCTGATGCTACACTTCTGTGCTTTTTTGCACAGATCACGGAGCCGGAGCAGCTTTTGGAAAGTAGTAGTTGATTGGGAGTTGACTTTAGTCTAGAGATTTTGAGGTAGCCTTGCTGACGTCTGCATGGCCCGGAGTCTTTTCTATCTTTGTCATTCGTTTGTTATCCTTGTACCGGAACAAACAGTATTGTGTTTTATTCAGACCTTGTGTTTAGCATTCTATAGATGTTCGTAAGTTAGTGATTCCAGTCTTGGGTCGAGGTTGCAAGTGAATTTCTGCACTTGTTTTAAGTTTATTTAGATTTAAAACTTCCGCTTTTATATTAAATGTCTCATTGCCTTAATATTATCGATGTTTGTCTAAAAGGTTAATAATTAAGTTGGCTTGCCTAGCTCCTATTAGTAGGCGCCATCACGACTCCCGAGGGTGGAAAATCCGGGTCGTGACAACCGTGCTCTCAAATTCTGAGCTCGGGGAGTGCCTCCTCTTTTATCTTATCGACTCCGAAGTAGCAGTAAGTGCAGTCATTATTTGAGAAAACAAAGTTGCACAATCTCCTATTTATTATATTAGTAAAATACTTGTCAATGTTGATATGAGGTACCCATACATCAAGAAACTGGCCCTGGCTCTGGTCATAGCTTCGCGAAAGCTCATACCATACTTTTAGTGCCACCCAATCTTGGTCGTTACCACTTTCCTTTTAAGAAGCATACTGCACAAACTCGAGATGTCAGGGAGGCTGGCCAATAATAAAGTGAGCACCAAGTGAGCACGACATACTTATCATCCTCGCACAATAATAAAGTCACAAGTGCTTGCCGACTTCGTCGCAGACTTTAGCACAAAAGTAATGCCTGAGGCCGAGAAGGAAGCCATTCAAGCTTCTCTTCAAACACTGAACCTCTGGGTCCTATACACAGATGACACATCCAATACTTCTGGTCCGGACTGGGACTCAGGCTCGTGGCTCTCACCGGTAAAATAATTTGTCAATCCATAAGGTGCTTGGATATGACTAACAAAGAGGCCGAGTAAGAGGCTGTAATTGCAGGGTTAAGGCTAGCACTCAAATATGGAGCGAGGGATTAAAAATCTATTATGACTCTCAGCTCGAGGGATTAAAAATCTGTTATGATTCTCAGCTCGTAGTCAACCAAGTTACTGGGACTTTCTAAATCAAAGAGTAAAGGTTGTAGAATATCAAACCGAGATCTGTAAATTGCTGCCCAAATTCAATGAATGCTAGCTCGACCAAATCCCATGAACTTATAATACCGAAGCATATGGCCTCGCCAAATTAACCGCCACCACCAAAAGCATAACGACAGCATAAAAGAGTGTAGATCACTTATTTAACTCGGTATTAGACCAAATCTACCTAAAATCTATACATTTTACTTGGGAGTGGCGCAATTGTATTAGTACTTATTTGCAGGATAGCTTCATCCCAAGCGACAAAAAGAAAGCTAAAAAGCTAAGGATGCAAACCGCTAGATACAACCTCCTACACAATGACTTATACAAAAGAATGTACGGCGGAGCCTTGGCTCTATGCTTAGGCCCAAAACAAACCCAACATGTTCTCAAGGAAGTCCCCAAAGGTCATTCCGACACTCATTGCAGTGATCAAGCACTCGTTAGGTGCCTCATACGTGCCATGTATTATTGGACCACCATGAAGAAAAATGCCTTAGAATTCATAAAAACGTGTGAGCATTGTCAGAAGTACGCCCCAATAATCCACCAAGTAGGTGAACACCTCCACTCTATCACCTTTCCATGGCCATTTATTAAATGGGGAATGGACATTGTGGGTCCCCTTCCACTGGGATGAGGTAATGTAAGATTTCTTTTAGTTTAACTGACTATTCCTCTAAGAAGTTGGAAGCAAGGGCCATCTCACAAGTTTGTGAGCAAGAGGTAATCTTCTTCATTTAGAAAAACATCATCTACCGATTTGGCCTACCTAAAGAAATAAGTTGTGATAACGGGCCCCAATTCACAGAAAGAAGAACCATTTTCGAGAAATGGCATAATAAAAGAATACTTTCAACTCCTTACCACCCACCTAGCAACAGACAAGCAGAGTCCTCTAATAAGTCAATACTAAACATTATGAAGAAGAAACTCGAAGAGGAAAAGGGACTGTAGCTGAAATACTCCCAGAAGTATTATAGGCGCACAAAACTACCCTGGAGACGAGCACATGAGAGACACTTATTCTCTAGTCTATGGAACAGAAGCAGTTATACCAGTCGAAGTCAGAGAACCCAGCCTAAGGTACTCCCATGAAAGCTGAATCAACAATGACGAGAGTAGGAGACAAGATCTCGATGAGACATGGCATAAATAAATATGGTCGCTCCGAAACAACAAGAAAAATTCTACTACAAAAAAAGTCAAAGGTTCGATTACTCAAGATCGGGGACTACATACTCAAAGCCAAAACCCAAGGAAACATGGATCCACAAGAAGGAAGTTGGGAACCAACTTGGATAGACCATATAAATTATAGGCAAAGAAGACAAGGGCTCGTTCCAATTGGAAACTATGGAAGGGAAGATCCTACCAAACAATTGGAATATCAGCCGTTTGAAGTACTTCAACTTCTAAAAAACAAGAAATGCTCTGTAAGTCGTACTATCTTTCCTCATTTAAGTTTTTTCCTAATATAGTTTCCTCAAGGAGGTTTTTAATGAGGCGACGAGCGGGACACTTCAAGTTAGAATGCATGAAAGTACTTATTTTTTCATTTCCTGATTCCTTAAGAATCTCCAAGTCAAACAATGAAGGTACTAGATATAGTGGGTCTAGGACGCCAGCCAACACCCGAAACTTGTATTTTTCTCCAAAAATTCCCTAAGGTTGAAAATGATGTAATTGAAACAACAACGTTGAAATAATAAAGATGCACATTTGTTAAAACTACTCTCCAAAATGGTATGTTTGACCAGCTCGAACAACACCTATCGTCCCCTAGCCTCGACTTAACTTAAAGGTACGTTCATCCAGCTCTAACAGCACCTATCAGCCCCTGGCCTCAATTTACTTAAATGTTTCGACTAGCTCGAACAACACCTATCGGCCCTTGGCCTCAACCTAACTTAAAGGTACGTTTGATAAGCTCGAACAACACCTATCGTCCCCTGGCCTCGACTTACTTAAAGGTACATTTGACCAGCTCAAACAACACCTATCGACCTATGGCTATGACTTAACTCATAGGTAGGTCCGGCTAGTTCGAGCAATACCAATCGGCCCTCGGCTATGACTCAACTTAAAGGTATGTTTGATTAGATCAAAAAATGCATATCGATCTTTGGCCACATCTCAACTAAGAGACGTACTCGACTAGTTTGAGCAAGGGCTGATACGCCCACGGCTATTCAGAAGGCTATGGCAACCTAGAGGATAACACCACAAGCAATATAAAAGAAAAACATGCATGTACAGAGATAAAAAAAAGGTGCATGTAAAACAAAAATCAACTTCGATATTCAGATAAAGTGTCTTTACAAAAGCGTTCAAAGATGCCAACAAAAATACAAAAAGTTATATAGGCTATCACCACTCCGATCTCCACCATTCTCTCCTTCTCCCCCTCGACTGTAAGCAGCATCACACCAAGCATTGTCTACGAGCTAATACACGTCCCCATTACCTTCCTCGAAGTCGGGCTGAGGTGTATCAGGGTCAAAGTCGTAGGCGAGCCGGGCCTCACGAGCTTTGAATCGAGTCTCCTCGATGGTTTCCTTAAGATTACAAACCGTCTTCTTCAAATCGCAAATAATGTCCAATTGGGATTCAACAAGGATCCAATCTTCATACCTGCCCCTGGGTGTGAGCACGTGATTTTTGCCTCACATGAATTACTCCTACAAAATCAAAACAAAAATGTTTGTTTTATTCTGTGCAATTTTATGAATTTTTCGTGATATTTTTAGTAATTGTTAGCACTTGTGTGTGCGTGTCTGTTGTTTAAATTAATAGAAAAATACAAAAAATATGTTGCAATTGTGTTTACAATTTAAATCAATATTTTTTGAATTAATCAATAATCAATTGTTTTGCAAAAAAAGAGAAAATCATAAAAAAATATATTTTTGCATTTTTCAGTGTTTAATGTCAAATTGTGTGATTATTTTATTTTTAGTATTTAATTACTTGTGATAAATATTGTTTAAAGTGGATTAGTCTTTTTAAGTCACTGTTGGTTTTAATTTTAAAATTAAAATAGGAGTAAAATCAATAAAAAGATTAAGAGGAATCAGATTGGGCCAAAAATCGGATTTAATTCAAGGCCCAAATCAAATACACTCCAAACCCGCCGGATATCCAACCCAAATTAGCCCCCATACCCAGTCCAAGCTTTCAGTCTCAGAGATCGGCAATACGATGTAGTATGGTTACAAAACTACGTCATTACGATACCAATTAATCAGAGCCGTTAATATCAACTCGATCCAATGGTCCAAAGGCGTCCATCCTCACCCGATCCAGCCCCGACCCATTTTATCGGACCGAACCAGTCCTCCACTAAGACCAAACGATACCGTTTCACATTAATGAAGTGATCCAAACCGTTGATCTCATCAGATCTAATGGTTTAGATTAAATTCTCACCCCGGTATATATTGATTCCCCCGACCCAGCCTCCTTAGACCCCCCTCAATCGTCTCTCTTAGGATTAGAGACCAAACACCCTCTCCCTAAGACGCCACCGTCCTCCGTACCGAAAATCGCCCACGGCGGCGGACGGTGGCCAAACACCCCCATCTTTACACCACCGCTTCCTCGTCACCTTCCCATTCTGAATCTTCATCCCTTTTTCTTCGAATCACCTTCAAGTGCTTTGAATATTAAATCGAAGAAGTCAGTCTCCCGGTCGGGACAAAATGGTGAGTTCCCCCGTTCTTAGTTATTTTTAGGTATTTCAATTTCTTCCTCTTCTTCTTTTCTTTTTCTTTTCTCCCTGAACGGATTAGTTAAAGATTTAAATTAGGTTTTGTTTCAAAAATTGTTAAATGTTCGTTCTTTGTTTCCTGCTTTGTGAATGATGTGATAAATAATTTTTAAATTTTGAACCATTTAAATATAACTTGTTTCCTGTTTTTGAAGAATGCTGGACTAGAATTAGATTGTGTTTGTTTGCATAAATTGAATAGCATTTTGTTGTTAATTAAATTATATTGGATTTTCGATAACTTGATTAATCAGTTGAGGTGTTTGCTTAGGAGAAATCAATAGTAATTTGCTTTTGTTTTGGCAGTCACTCGAATGAGTTTCTGGTTGCTTAACTGACTCTGTCTTGGAATTGGTCATTCAGACCCTTTCAATTTGAGTCAAATGGGACTCAGGTTCTGCCTGAACCTTTGAGGTTCAGGAGGGGACAATCCAGGGGTGTTAAGATCCCTGTTTGATTATCCATTGGGTCAAACTGACCCATATTTTTGGGCTGTTCTCAGAATTAGTTTGAAGGAGTAATTCACCAAGGTGTAAGGGAATTTCAGGGGTAGTTCAGGGGTGAATTTGAATTGGAACCATAAATAATTAATAGGTAGGCTGCTAATGAACTGATTGGGGACATTTCTGAGTGGAATTGAAAAAGATAATAGACAATTAATAGTGGGAGCTGCACTAAGGCTGGTTTTAAGGACTAAGATGGGATAACTAATTATCCACTAAGGCTTAAAATCAGGAAGAAAGAGATCTGAGTGCATGTAAATAGGTTGGGAGTCTGATACATCAAGGGGACAGATTTTGAACACCCTAAAAAAAAAGAACACGTCCTGAAATAGGAATCTAAGAGCCTAAGGTGAACACACTGAAATACATAGAGGGTCTTTAACATTATGAAAAATATTTAAAAACACAGGGAGATATAAATAGTGACAGAATTCTGAAAACTTCAAGTAAACTTGGGGGGTCTATTTGGACTGGAAATTGTTTGAAAATCGTTTTAGTTGGATTTTGGTTTCAAATCTTGGCTGTTTAGTTTGTTTTGCTGGTTTGAATTGTTAATCTCTGGGCTACTGTGTCAGTAAAACCTTCTGCATTCCATTGTTTGGTTTGGACTGGTTTTACTGGTTGTTTCCTACTGTTGAGTTCTATTATTGCTACTGCTGCATCTGACTCCTTTTTATTCTTATTTCCAGGTATATCTTTAAACTTTAATGGAATGGAGTTTTTTTTTGAACAATCTGTATGAGGATCTGGATTTAAATTAAAGTTCATAATTTTGAGTTTTCCATTTAAGTTGTTCAATGCCATGCAAATTCAGTTCTTGTCCATGTTGGATGGTTGATTCATGCCAGTAGTTTAGGCTGATTTATATGTCTAAATGAAATGCTTAAATGTTAGTAGTGTAACATTGTCTGTATTCTAGTTGCATGAATGAATTGCTAAGTATTCTGGGAAGAAAAAATGGACATAAGGTTCAATTATGTTAGAAGCTAGAGTTAATCCTCCTTAGAACTTCTGCACTCTGTCATGTATATGGATGTAAAAAGAAATATACTTTCATTTATAAAAGAAGAACAATAATTTTAAACAGCATCTATTTGAATCTTCAAGGTAATGCATTTTAATAAAAAGAGTCTTTGTTTCAGCTTAGTCCGAGTTGCTCAGTTTTTCATTTTTATTGGTTGTGACATTTTGATTTGGCCCGCCTTGGTCTGAATGTGTTATGTAAATTACTAGAGATATCATTTTTCTAAGCCCCTTTCCTTTTGTTACTTGTGGATGGTTTAAAAGAGCAGGCCAATACTTAGTTGGTTAAGAACTTGAAATAGGCCAATACCTAGTTGGTTAAGAACATGAAATATGTATAAATTTTATATCATCAATTACTGTATCTAATTATTTATGTATTTTATCATCAATGAGTTGTTACTGTTCAATTGTTACAGCTGATTTATGTTCAATGGATTTTTGTTTAGCTTGGGATTAAATTAAGCTTGTAAATTATTGGTTTAGGCCATAGAATTCTAAACTTGATATAGGTTACGACAGTGTTCAAACAAAATATTTAGGCTGGAGTATTTAGTGTTGTGTGTCCCGATTTAACAAGAATTGGAATTTGGTTCATCTTTTCTATAACAAAGGATAGAACGTTAGTAATCGTAGGCATAATAATGAGTTATAACCTCGATCAACTTTTTTTTAGATTCTTAGCATTGTTCATAAAGTTCTTTGCAACAATATTCCATAATCCATGGCTCTCACTTAATTAATATTTTTGTCCTTAGAAATCGAGGCGCGCCATTTAGTTGAATTTCCATGGCTCTCACAAAGTTGAAGATGCGTAGTTGCTTTAAGCGTGTAATTTAAAAATTACCTTCCTAAACTCGGGTGTGCATTTCATGTGACCCAAATCCAAATCCTAAACGTTGAATAAGATGTGTTCCGGATTGCGGATGCATTTCATGTGACGTGATCCAAAGACATGTTTTAAACTACGTTTAACATTCTTTAAAAATTGAATAAAAGCGGTAAATATTTTAAAATTTCACCATAGGTTAAACATGTACTAAAATAAGATGATTAAGCCGAATATAACAGTTGAGCGACCGTGCTAGAACTACGGAACTCGGGAATGCCTAACACCTTCTCCCGGGTTAACAGAATTCCTTACTCGAATTTTTGATTCGCGGACTTTAAACAGAGTCAATCTTTTCCTCGATTCGGGATTCCACCTGTGACTTGGGACACCATAAATCTCCCAAGTGGCGACTCTGAATCTTTAATAAAATGAATCCCGTTACGATTCCCTTTTATTATACTCCTTCCGGGGGTGTAGAAAGGAAAAAGGAGGTGTGACAGCTCTGGCGACTCTGCTGGGGATCATAACCCTGAACCACTGGTTCAGGGTTAGAAATTCGATCTTAGAATACTTGTTATATTTGGCTTATTTATTATCTATCTTTATTCACATGTTGGGGCCTAATGTGCTAAATGTTGCTTTTTACCGCTTTGATATTGGTGAATTGTATATAAATTATTACGAATCCTTCCTCTCTCTGAGTCTTCTAAATCATGAAGAAGGGTGCACTTCATGTGACTTCTTTTCTGTCTAGAGTCCAATCCCATTTTAGAACGAGGTTCGGATAAGTTGCTAAGCCGGCGGAGCTTCTGTATCCCCGGTGCGCTGCCCCCTCGACTCGAGCTGTCTGCTCGGGTAAGCCAGGTCTAGAACAATAAACCCAGGTTTTTAAACCTAGAAAAACAAAGCCTAATACCGGATCCCTAGTAGGAACGTTTGTTTGCATCATCTGCATTTGACTTTGGAGACTCAACACAGGGGTTGGGTCTGTCTAGGACAGGTGTACCTGAAATAAAAAAGACCATCTTGATGCATCTTACTTGCTACTTGTGCATTTATTTGTTTCAGACTTGCATGCTGACCGACTTTTGAATATTGGGAAAATTAATTAAAAAAAAACAAGAAAAATAAGAAGAAATAGCAGTTAAGGGAATTAATCACTTGTTTTGAAAGTACCAATACCCAAATAGTGCAGAAACTCTGCCGGATTTTTTCTAGAAAAAAAAAAGAGAGTTTTTATTTTTTAAAATAGTTTGTTTTATTTGCCACTGAAAATAAGAAAAAAAAAGAGTCTTGTTTTTCAAAAAACAGTTTATTGGCCAATGAAAAGGAAAAAATATTTTTTGTTTTCAAAAATAGTTTGTTTGGCAGAACTACATAAGTTTGATTCTCACCGGATGTGGGATACGTAGGCAACCCATATCGGGTTCAATTATTTGAAAAAAAATTAAAAGAAAAAAAAGGGAGAATTTTTTTATAGGGTAAATAAATGTCATTGTTTTCCATAAGTAAAGGTGATGTCATTCTTGTCCAAAATAGCCGAATGTCCCAAAGAGGACGTCGGAAGGCCGTTTTTGCAAGAACAACTGCCTTTGGTCATTTTTCAAAATTTTTGACCGGTTACCGAACACAATCTTTAAATCTTCTTTGAAGGGCTGACATGCCGTATTGACAAGACCGGATATTTTATGAAATTTTTGAGAAAACAGTGATGATTTTCTGTTAGTCTATTTTTAGGCTGTATTGCCGTTTTGATGATTAGAGTCTTTTGAAGTTTGTTAATATTGTAATAAAATGTGTCGTAATAAACACATTTTTCTTTTATGGAAAACTTGAAAAAAAATCCAATTTTTTTAATTAGTCATTTGGCACTTATGCCAGAACTTCGCTCGATCTGATTCATGCGGGGTCATGATACGTAGGCAATCTCCATAGGATTCGACCACAACTAAAAAATAAAAGAAAAAAGAAACAGATATGAGTGACAATAAAAGGAGAGGTCATGATTAGGGAAGGCCGGGATGGCACAAGCAACCGAGCAAATGCATAATATGAATGGTTAGCTGCTAGGTGCATTGCACACAAAGTAACATTTTAGCTGTTAAATGCCCTAATGCTAATAGGATGTCCCCATTTTGTTCCCTTTGTTATCTTTATCGAGCAGAAGGATGGTTGGTTTGTGGTTCTTAAGTAACTCATCCATACAACACAAGGTCAAATATCAAGGCAGTCATGGCTGGCAAAAGGTTGAGCACAGGTGTTACTGATCCGTCTAAGGGAAGTGTTGAATCAGAATCTGAGTTGAAAGAAGAGGTTTTGAGGTTGAAAAGACGAATGGCCAAAATATAACAAGCTTGGATTAGTGGGTGTCCTCCACCATCAGTCCCCAATGGCCAACACTATGCTCCAGAACTAATTTTCAAAATCTTGGGTCCATACTCTCACGTTCCTCATTTTGAGCTTTCCGGTGAGACTACAAAGCTTGCTAAGACAATGGAGCAAGATAAGATACCCAGAAAGCTGAAAGGGTTTGAGATGCCAAAGTTTAATTTGTACGATGGGTGTGGAGACCCGGTAGCCCACTTGAAGTTTCATTGTAGTGAAATGAGAAGTGTTGGAGATAAAGATGACTCGTTGATGGCATAGTTCAGCAAAAGCTTGACTGGGGCATCTTTGGATTGGTATAATCTTCAAGATATCGGTAAGTGGCATACACGGGATGACATGGCTCAAGATTTTGTGTGACACTTTCAGAATAATACAGACACTGTCCCAGACCACTCCTCGCTATCTCAGATAGAAAATAAGCCCAAGGGAAGTTTTAGGGACTTTTGGCTCAGATGGAACAAACAAGTTGCTCGGGACAGTCCTCCCATTGATAGAAAAGATGTTGCTGAGCCCCGCCCGCGACAAGATCCAGTGGGCATTCTTGCTAAACGCTTTCAGCCTCAATATTGACGCCGCAGATATCCTTGTCATCCTACTCACTGCTACTCATCTCCACAAAACCCCTAAAATCGTACATCACTCTCCCAATACCCCATCCACAATGCACCACCATACGCTCCACATCCACGAGGCCCGCAATGGCCCGCACCATGTCCACAAATGTTCTACCTACCACCATAAGACTACCGAAACCCTCCTGAATCAAGTTTCCGGCCCAATCAAGCATTTAAGAATGAGAGGTTGCAGAGAAAGAAAACATTCACTCCATTGAGAGAGTCATATGCCAGTCTGTTCCACAGGCTGAGGAAATTGGACATGTTGAAGCCGATTCAGATAAAAATGCCAAACCCTCTTCCAAAGAAGTTTGATTTTTCTCAAAGGTGCGCATATTGCTCAGATGCCCCGGGGCATGACATAGGGAAGTACTGGAAACTAAAGGGAGCAGTCTAGAAGCTTATTGATGCAAGTGCCATTACCGTGCAAAATCCTAATGCAACAGATAGTAGCCAAAGCCCATTGCCTATTCACAATGAAACACATATGGAGGACATGATTTGTGTAGAAAAGGAATATAAGAACTGTTATGAGATTCTCGGAGGTCCACCAGCCGCAAAGCTTTCAGCGCTATCACTTTTGGTTCCGAAAGTTGATCATAAGAATGAGCCTGCTAAAGAGACCCAAAAGCAAGTTGCTAAGGATAATAAGATGAATACTTGTGAAGGTTCTAGCAATGTGGAAGTTGAACTCAATGGCTAAGACGCAAAACTTGGTAATTGGAAAGACGCTCCATTTCTTGGTCAGCTGGAGAGGAGTTTTGGTGGTTTATTTTGTTATCATTTCTATTGTCCGGATTATTTTCAGGGTTGTAATCCGGATATGTCTTGTGACTCAAACCTTTCCATCCTCTTATTTTGCCTGGTTTGTTTAGTCGTAGTAGCTCGTTTAGCTTGTTTAGTCCAGGTTTGTTCCATGGTTGTAACCTTAGTTTATTTTGCTTGTTTTGTTGTTCAAATGCTTCACCACCTGTCTAATGCAATTTTCTGTTATTTTTGGTCATTTTGTTTAGTTCACTTTCCCTCTTATAGTCCTTTTCCTGTCGACTCTAGTGACATGACATGCACACGTAATTCTCAGCCGGGTATTTAATAGTCAGTTTAGTCACAAAACATTGAAACAACTTTGAAGATGACAAGGGCACTAGAGGAAAATAAAACAAAGTTGTATACCTTGGAATCATTTGAAGCCCGAATCATGAAAATTTGAGGCTGATAGAACATAAAGAAACCTTATGTGTCATGCAGCATCAGTTTGAAATTAAAGACAAATTTGCCCAAATTGGCAAGGGTCATTCGTGATAATGAGAGTGAGAGTGTTGCCCAATGGCGCTTTGCATTTAATAGATAAAGAAAGCAAATGTGTGGATATAGCTATCAAGTCTAGCACAATCAGAAGATGTCACAAATGTTTGATTAATCGCGTTGTTTGCGCTTGGCATGTTTTGAAGATTGGAATGACGAAGGCATTTTGTTCTGCTATCTAAACACTCTACCCTTTGTTACCCCTTTGGAAACTTATTTATTTTCTTTCATACCCCTCTTTCGAAATCAGTAGCAAAGATTAGAAATACAATCGTGAAAGCTAATTAAAGAAAAAGAATGAAAAAAAGAAGAACAATAAAACAACAAAAAGAAAAAAGAAAAAGAAAAATAAAGAAAAAAAACACAAAAAAGAGAAAATAATAATAAGTGAAAAGAAAAATTTTAACAACAAGGAATTCAGGGTGAACTACGTTTGACCTGATTCCTTTTAAGGATACGTAGGCAGCTTCACGGCTCGGTCATAGGGAAATAAAAATCAAAGGGTCCCCAAACAAGAAACTGGGGCAGAAGTTATGTTTGTAATGAGAAAGTTGGTTCCGAAGGTTGTAATTTTGAACCCATGTTGAATTTTTTTGAGCCTTTGATACCTTTTCTTTCTAACCCTATCCAAAAGCCCACATTACAGTCCAAAGAAAGACCTTCCGATCAGTTTTCAAGAAATGCCAAGTCAAGCGAGCAGAGGTGAATCATATCAGGGGCAACACTCCAGTCCAAATAATGGAAATGAAAGAATCTTATTGATGAAAGCCCTCACAGGCACCGCAAGGTGAAGAAAGATGAGAGAAATAAAAAATGAGAGAGTCTTATTGGTGAAAACTTTCACGTGCACCATAAGGCGACAGTGAGTTGAGAGAAAGACCAAAATGAGAGAAGCTTGATGGTGAAAACCTTCTGGGCACCACAAGTCTAATAAGGATTGTGAATCCAATTGGATAAGCGGAGCATTGAAACCCAGTTTCATGGAGAAAAGGCACAACAAAAGCTGAACATCAGATTCGCTTAACAGAATAGGCTGCAAGTGCATGTCACGATCATTAGAGTTGGTATCCACATCTAATAGGTTTCTATGTCGTAGCTTTCTTGTTATGAATCATCTTTTTCTTTTGTTCTTTATTCTACTCTTTTTTCTTGTTCACTTCTTCTTCTTGAGTCTGTCTGGTCAAAACAAGTGAGAAATGACTTTAAAATTTGCCATCAACTTCCCAATTGCACAAGACAAGATCTGTGCTGGTACATCAAAGTGGCATAAGTTGGGAAAGAACAACTAGGGCACTGAGCTGGTAATAATCAACATGTTTTGGGATCCCTGCAAAATACAAAGGTTTGATCCATATCAGTTCATGGAGAATGAGACAGATAGAGGGTGTTGGTGAATAGATCAAAGGTATATTCTGTGATGAGATTGGCAAAAAGGTTGGACCAATGACAACCAAGACATTCCAAACAGAAGTCAAAGGTTATTGTCCTCAAGGCCAATGCCAATGGTTTAAATCAGGAAAGAGCAACACATGCTGAAGTTGTTAACACGAAATATGCTTGGGGATCGGATGAAACACAAGGGTTGGGTAAATGTCAGTCCAGGAGCAATACAACAGATATTGGATCCAAACAAAGATAGGCATTTTCTGGTTTAAGATTTATAAAGGAAGTGCTTAGTCATGGAACTAGCAAGGTCTTCGAATGGAAATCAGTTGTCATGTCAAGTAAAGGAGAAACAAACCTCAAGGCCAGTGGACAATTCAAGAGAGAGGAACATATACATAGGATGGGGAGCAGTGGATGTGATTTGGGAATTCATGTAAGAGACAAAGGACAGACAAATGTCGTTTCATGAGTAATGCAACAAATAGAAGATATTTGGTCTGAACGGAGAAAAGGTATTTCGGTGATACAGATGACAAAGAAGGTGGTTAATCAGTAAACAGGAAAGATCTTCGAATAGAAGTTAGTTATCATGAGAAGTGAAGGAGAAATCTCCCTCAAAGTTCAAGATAGTCGGGCGAAGCAGAGCGTGGAAAGGAGGAAATCGTCCCCAGCAAGAATGTCACAACCGACCACCACTTTCAAAACTGACAAAATTTTCTTTGTATGTAACAGGAACAAAGTTGTGCAAGGAAATTGGTTAAAAAAAGAGAAAAAAATAGAAGAGCCGACAAAGGGAAGTTTCTCAAATCTTTGCCTTTATTTGTTTTGCTATTGTGCATAAAATCTTAGTCTGATGAATCTTTCTCCTAAGATCACAAAAAATGGACCTAGTCTGATGAATTCTCTCATAGTGTTAAAATCTTAGTCTGATGAGTTTTTCTCCTAAGATAGGAAATCTTAGTCTGATGAATCTTTCTCCTAAGATCATATAAAAATGGACCTAGTCTGATGAATTATCTCCTAGGGTCAAAATCTTAGTCTGATGAATTTTTCTCCTGAGATAGAAAATCTTAGTCTGACGAATCTTTCTCCTAAGATAACAAAAGGGGAAGGCAACATTTGGAAAGATAAGTTAACAAGAAGGGGAAGGCAACAATTGGAAAGTTTCAGATGAGATAACAAGAAGCGGAAGGCAACAGTTGGAAAGTTTCGGACAAGATAACAAGAAGTGGGAAGCAACAATTGGAAAATTACAGATAAGATAACAAGAAGTAGGAAGTAACAGTTGGAAAGTTAACAAAAATGGACCTAGTTAGATGAATTTTCTCCTATGATCAAAGCCTAGTCAGATGAATTTTCTCCTAGGATCAAAATCTTAGTCTGATGAATTTTTTTCCTAAGATAGGAAATCTTAGTCTGATGAATCTTTCTCCTACGATAACAAAAGAGGACTTAGTCTGATGAATTTTCGCCTAGGATCAAAACCTAGTCAGATGAATTTTCTCCTAGGATCAAAATCTTAGTCTGATGAATTTTTCTCCTAAGATAGAAAATCTTAGTATGATGAATCTTTCTCCTAAGATAATAAAAGAGGACCTAGTCGGACGAATCTTTCTCCTAAGATAATAGGAATGAGAAGCAACAATTAGAAAATTTGTAGATAAGGAAGTAGTCAGAAGGTCAGAAATTCTCGACCAGGTTTAAAACAGTCAAACAAAAAAGAGTATGAAAAGGAGAAAGGGGAAAACCATCCCCAACAAGAGTATCACAACCACATTTTAAATCACCAAGATTGAACAGGGGCAGCAATCTCGTTGTTTCAGAGAAACCCACCGTAAGGAAAGGCAGGCACCAAACAGAATAGGGAAGACAACACAAGTATTAAGGGAAAGAAGTTTCAAAGGAAGATAATGCAAGTTTCAAAGGAAATCATGACAATACAAGTTTTAAGGAAAAGAAGTTTCGAAGGAAAACAATATCAAGTAACAAAAGTCGTACCTTTTAAGTTATTGAAGTCGGGAGCCCGACCGAAGAACGGAGGCATACCTTTCAAGATCAAGAAGTTAGGGACCCATCTGGAGAGCGGAGGAATACAATTCAAGTCATGAAATCAGAGCAAGGGAGAAACAAAGGAATTGCTACAAGAGAATACAGGACAACAAAGCAGCAAGAAACACAAGAGCAAGTTTGAAGGTCTAGATAGGATTTTGTAATTCATAGACTATAGCCTAGTATAGCTTCTTCTTTTCTTTTAGCATGGTGTAATAAGGAGGTCAGTAAGCAGTAGCAGCAGCAGCAACAGTAACAGTAAATCACAGCTTTATGGTATTCCCAGCTACCAAAACTTTTCGAACTACATTGATTTGATTCCTTTTTAGCCAAGGATATGTAGGAGACCTTCTGAAGTAAATGTTCGGTCAAATCTTTCAAAAAATGCTTCACACAGAGTGTTCAAACGGGCAAAAATTGCTCGTATCCGCTCACTTTGTCTTTGCGCGAAAATTCTTCGTGTTCACGAGCAAAGAGGGGCAGCTGTGAGCACGTGATTTTTGCCTCATTGAATTACTCCCACAAAATCAAAACAAAAATATTTATTTTATTGTTTGCAATTTTGTGAATTTTTCGTGATATTTTTAGTAATTTTTAGCACTTGTGTGTGCGTGTCTGTTTTTTAAATTAATAGAAAAATACAAAAAATATGTTGTGTTTACAATTTAAATCAACATTTTTTGAATTAATCAATAATCAATTGTTTTACAAAAAGAGTGAAAATCATAAAAAATGTATTTTTGCATTTTTCAGTATTTAATGTCAAATTATGTGATTATTTTATTTTTAGTATTTAATTACTTGTGATAAATATTGTTTAAAGTGGATTAGTCTTTTTAAGTCAATGTTGGTTTTAATATTAAAATTAAAATAGGAGTAAAATCAATAAAAAAGATTAAAAGGAATCAGATTGGGACAAAAATCGGATTTAATTCAAGGCCCAAATCAAATACACTACAAACCCGCCGGATATCCAGCCCAAATTAACCCCCATACCCAGTCCACGCTTTCAGTCTCAGAAACCGGAAAAACGACGTAGTATGGTTACAAAACTATGTCGTTTCGATACCAATTAATTAGAGCCGTTAATATCAACTCAATCCAACTGTCCAAAGGCGTCCATCCTCACCCGATCCAGCCCCGACCCATTTTCCCGGACCGACCCAGTCCCCCACTAAGACCAAAAGATACCGTTTCACATTAATGAAGTGATCCAAACTGTTGATCTCATCAGATCTAACGATTTGGATTAAATTCTCACCCCGGTATATATTGATTCCCTCGACATAGCCCCCTCAGACCCCCACCCCCACTCGTCTCTCTTAGGATCAGAGACCAAACACCCTCTCCCTGTGACGCCACCGTCCTCCGCCGCTGGAAATCGCCCACGGCGGCGGACGGTGGCCAAACACCCTCATCTTTACAGCACCGCTTCCTCTTAACCTTCCCATTCCGAATATTCATCCCTTTATCTTCGAATCACCTTCAAGTGCTTCGAATATTAAATCGAAGAAGTCAGTCACCAGGTCGAGACGAAATGGTGAGTTCCCCTGTTCTTAGTTATTTTTAGGTATTTCAATTTCTTCCTCGTCTTCTTTTCTTTTTCTTTTCTCCCTGAACAGATTAGTTAAAGATTTAGATTAGGTTTTGTTTCAAAAATTGTTAAATGTTCGTTCTTTGTTTCCTGCTCTATGAATGATGTGATAAATAATTTTTAAATTTTGAACCATTTAAATATAGCTTGTTTCCTATTTTTAAAGAATGCTGGACTAGAATAAGATTGTGTTTGTTTGCATAAATTGAATAGCATTTTGTTGTTAATTAAATTATATTGGATTTTTGATAACTTGATTAATCAGTTCAGGTGTTTGCTTAGGAGAAATCAATAGTAATTTGCTTTTGTTTTGGCAGTCACTCGAATTAGTTTCTGGTTGCTTAACTGGCTCTGTCTTGGAATTGGTCATTCATACCCTTTCAATTTGAGTCAAATGGACCTCAGGTTCTGCCTGAACCTTTGAGGTTCAGGAGGAGACAGTCCAGGGGTGTTAAGATCCCTGTTTGATTATCCATTGGGTAAACTGACCCATATTTTTGCGCTGTTCTCAGAATTAGTTTGAAGGAGTAATTAACCAAGGTGTAAGGGAATTTCAGGGGTAGTTCAGGGGCGAATTTGAATTGGAACCATAAATAATTAATAGGTAGGCTGCTAATGAACTGATTGGGGACATTTCTGAGTGGAATTGAAAAAGATAATAGACAATTAATAGTGGGAGCTGCACTAAGGCTGATTTTAAGGGCTATGATGGGATAACTAATTATCCACTAGGGTTTAAAATCATGAAGAAGGAGATTTGAGTGTATATAAATAGGTTGGGAGTCTGATACATCCAGGGGACATATTTTGAACACCCTGAAAAAAAAAGAACACATCCTGAAATAGGAATCTAAGAGCCTAAGGTGAACACACTGAAATACATAAAGGGTCCTTAACATTATGAAAAATACTTAAAAACAAAGGGAGATAGAAATAGTGACAGAATTCTGAAAACTTGAAGTAAACTTGGGGGGTCTATTTGGACTGCAAATGGTTTGAAAATCGTTTTAGTTGGATTTTGGTTTCAAATCTTGGTTGTTTAGTTTGTTTTGCTGGTTTGAATTGTTAATCTCTGGGCTACTATGTCATTGAAACCTTATGCATTCCAATGTTTGGTTTGGACTGGTTTTACTGGTTGTTTCCTACTATTGAGTTCTGTTATTGCTACTGCTGCATCTGACTCCTTTTTATTCTCATTTTCAGGTATATCTTTAAACTGTAATGGAATGGAGTTTTCTTTTTTTGAACAATCTGTATGAGGATCTGGATTTAAATTTAAGTTCATAATTTTGTAGTTTTCCATTTAAGTTGTTCAATGCCATGTAAATTCAGTTCTTGTCCATGTTGGATGTCTGATTCATGCTAGTAGTTTAAGCTGATTTATATGTCTAAATGAAATGCTTAAATGTTAGTAGTGTAACATTGTTGGTATTCTACTTGCATGGATGAATTGCTAAGTATCCTGGTAAGAAAAAATGGACATAAGGTTCAATTCTATTAGAAGCTAGAGTTAATCCTCCTTAGCACTACTGCACTCTGTTATGTATATGGATGTTAAAAGAAATATACTTTCATTTATAAAAGAAGAACAATAATTTTAAACAACATCTATTTGAATCTTCAAGGTAATGCATTTTAATAAAAGGAGTCTTTGTTTCAGATTAGTTTGAGCTGCTCAGTTTTCCATTTTTACTGGTTGTGACATTTTGATTTAGCCCGCCTTGGTCTGAATGTGTTATGTAAATTACTAGAGATATCATTTTTATAAGCCCCTTTCCTTTTGTTACTTGTAGATGGTTTAAAAGAGTAGGCCAATACTTAGTTGGTTAAGAACTTGAAATAGGCCAATACCTAGGTTGTTAAGAACATGAAATATGTATAAATTTTATATCGTCAATTACTGTATCTAATTATTCATGTATTTTATCATCAATGAGTTGTTACTGTTCAATTGTTACAGTTGATTTATGTGCAATGGATTTTTGTTTCGCTTGGGATTAAATTAAGCTTGTAAACTATTGGTTTAGGCCATAGAATTGTTGTAATCACCCGATCGGTTGTTTCGAGCCCTAGCACGTCGTTCAGCAATCTGAGGCCATGAGCAACTTCATTTCAGATATTGTGACTTGTTCGCATGGTCGGAATTTAAATTCAGAAAGATCAGAGTTAAATTTAAATGAAAATTCTCATTTCACAAGCTTAAAGTTGAAAGAATGAACTAGGATTGGATTATTGAGTAAACGACCTCTAAATCGGGATCTGATGGTTCCATCATGTTCATATGATGATATCGGACTTGGCCGTATGCCCGGTTCGGGTTTTGGATAACCCGGGAGCATTTTAGCGCCTATTGTGGAAGTTAGCATTTTAATAGAAATTTCATAAGTTTGGCTTGATGAGCGTTTCGGTGTTATCGATGTCCGTTTGGGATTTTGAGACTGTGAATAGCTCCATATGGTGATTCTGGATTTGGGGGCACGATCGAAAGTGAAATCGGAGGTCCGTAGGTCAATTTGGAGCCATTTGGCTAAAGATAGAAATTTGAAGGTTTTTGAGAAGTTTGACCGGAGGTTGACTTTTTAATATTGGGGTCGGAATCCAATTCCAGAAGTTGGAGTAGGTCCGTAATGTCAAATATGACTTGTGTGCAAAATTTGAGGTCAATCGGACGTGATTTGATAGGTTTAAGCATCAGAAGTAGAAGTTGAAAAGTTCAAAGTTCATAAAGTTTGGATTGGAGGTTGATTCTTGATTTTAGCTTTGTTTGATGTGATTTGAGGCCTCGAGCAGGTCCGTGATGTGTTTTGCGAAAGGTTGGTGAGATTGGTCGGGGTCCCGGGGGCCTCGGGTGTGTTTCGGGTTGTATCGCGCTCTTGTTTGATGCTTTAACGCTGTTTATTTGGACATAAAAGGGGTACCATATTAAGTAAATGAACTCCAAATTAAGTTTTTATCGAACCATTAGATCCGTATCGTAATTTCGGAGTACTTAACTCAAAATAGGTAGGGATAACTTACCTTCATATTGATGATGAAAATCCCCTCTTGAGGCTCTCCAAAATCATCCAAACCAAATGAAATAAATGAAAGAAATGAACCAAATTCGCGTATAAAAGAATCTGCCGTGCTTCGTCGAGTTGTACCTTGCACTTGTGCTATACAAGTTGTACTTCACATTGCTCCAGCAGTCATTTCCCGTCGATCATAACATCAACTACAGACGTCCAAATTGCGATTTCTTTAGCTTTTTGGAAACTAGACACGAAGGGCTACAACTTTTGTGTTTTGCACTTTTTCAGATTCCTTGTAGAGTACAAGATACGAGCTTCCAAAGTAGCCTCCCCGAAAGCAAATTCTGGAAAACGAGCTCTTCGACAGGTTTGGAGATTGAGGTCTAAGGATATAGCATCGGTGAAGGTGCAGTGGAGAGGTTGGCACGTGGAGGAGGCTACTTGGGAGACCGAGCGGGAGATGCGGAGCAGATATCCATACTTGTTTGAGACTCCAGGTATGTTTCTTGACCCGCTCGAGGACGAGCGTTCATTTAAGTTGGGGAGGATGTGACGACCCGGCCTGTCGTCACGAGAGTTATCTCCTCGTTTCCCCCTTATTGTGTTGTTTCATGTTCTATATCGGTATTAGAGTCTATCGGGTGAATTTGGATTGATTCTGGTGGGAAATAAGGCATATAGCCTCTTAAAAGGGAGTTTGTTTTAGGAAAGTCAACCGGAAGTTGACTACGCGGTTAGAGGGCTTGGATGTGAATTCCGGTGGTTCGGTTAGTTTTGGGAGGTGATTTGTGACTTAGGGGAGCGATCAGAATTGAATTTGGAGGTCTAGTGTAGAAATAGGCTTGAATTGGCAAAGTTGGAATTTTGGCGGAATCCGGTTGATAGGTTAGATTTTGATCCGGGAGTCGGAATGGAATTCCGAGAGTTGCAGTAGCTTCGTTAGGTAATTTTGGATATGTTTGAAAATTTTCAGGTCATTCGGACATCGTTTGGTCGGGTTTTTGATTGAATGTTGGTTTCCGAAGTTATAGTTGAAACTTAGGCTTGAATCCGTCATGATTTGATGATTTTCGTGTTTAAGGATGTGTTTTTATGATTGGAACAAGTTCGTGTGATGTTTTGGAGTAGGTTGGTGGTTTTGGTTGAGGTCCCGGGGGCCTCAGGGTGATTTCGTGGGTTCAAACGGATCATTTTTGGTTAAGTCTAAAGTCAGTTTTTGCTGTCATAAATTGCAAAGAAATAAGGAATCGCGTTCGCGTGGGTGATGGACGCAAATGCGTAGAAGGAAATTGACGGTCTGAGGATTTGGCCTACGCGTTCGCGAAGGGTGTGATGCGAACGCGTAGAGGAAGAAACTAGAGGTCCGCATTCGCGAGCGGGTTTACGCGTTCGCGAAGAAGGAACTTAGTGGCCAGTATTTTTGTTGTACGCGATCGCGTAAGGATTGTCGCGTTCGCGTGGGTCCAGGTGTTTGTGCATCGCAATCACGGGCAGGGGATCGCGTTCGCGTAAGAGGATTTTAAATTTTTAAAAGATTGCCCATCGCGTTCGCGTGGGCTATGTCGCGAATGCGATGAAGGAAATAATAGGTCGGGCAGATCAGTTAAATATCATTTTAGACGCGAGCAAAACCCATTTCTTCCATTGTTGGGCATATTTTGGAGCTATTGGACGAGGGAGTAAGAGATTTTCACCTAGATTTCGATTGGAGGTAAGTTTTACGGAATAATTACGTGATTTTATCCTAGAATCTTCATCTAAATCACTGAAATTGGGGTGTAAATTGGAGAAGTTAGGGCTTGGTTTTGGATTTTCTAAATTTGGAATTTGAAGGGGCTATTGGACTCCGATTTTGATAAATTTTATATGTATGGACTCGTGGCGAGACGAGAATTCTGAAAATGTGAATTTCATAATTTTTTGAGAAGTGGGCCCGGGGCTCGGGTTTTGGCAACCTCGTGTTTTGGGTGTTTTTCGAGTTATTTTGATTGGGTTATGTTCCATTAGCCTATCTTGATGTATTCCTATTGGTTTTGATCAGATTTGGCACCCGTGGAGGTCGATTCTCGAGGGAAAGGCATTGCGGGTTAGTTTTTGAGCCGGTTCGAGGTGAGTAATAGATGTTGATGATGACCTGAGGGTTTGAAACCCCAGTATATCACACTGTGACGCTATGAT